>CAOLHI010000875.1:340000-489402 GCA_948474755.1 Ctenosaura bakeri | reverse complement strand
ACACCTGTGCACATTTTAAAAAAAGAGAGAGGGAAGAAGCAACTTTCTTAATCTTGGGCCATTTCTGCACTACACTGTTCTAGTGCTATTGTTCCACTTTCAACATCCTGTGGAATTCTGGGGTTCGTGGTTTACTGAGGCCAAAGAGCTCTCTGGCTAAACTGCATCCATAGGATGTTGAAAGTGGAATAATAGCACTATAACAGTCTAGTGCAGAAATGGCCTTGGTCTTAAGGTGGATTCTGCTCATAAACTAAAGCTTTCTTGTAGCAGGAATAATAAAATGCACCACCGTGCAATCCAATCCTCTCTCCTGCAGACTGCTGGAATTGGGAAAGATGTGTGTTTCGCTTATGACACTGATAAGAAGAGAAGCTGTCTTTTGTCTTTTGCCTGCGACAGAAGCAAAACCAGAGACCCGTTTGGCTTCCATAAAGTGGGAAGTTAACTCTTTGTTTTGTTTTGCCTTTTTAAAATGGTTTACTTTCATCTCTCTCCCCTGCTTAGTAAGGTTGTGGGTTGTTTTTTTTTTTTAAATGATATTTGCAGTGCTTCCAAAACCTGAAAAACTAGTTTGGAGAGGAAACAATAGTGGAACAAAAGAAATGTCCGTGTGCACCATGACAAGACGTGAGCAATGGGTATTTCTGTTGAATTCTTGCACGTTTCTTTCCTCTCCCCCTTTCAGGTGGGAGAGCCCCAGAAGAAGGATCCCTTCGAAGAGAGCGGCTTAAACCTGAGCCCCACAGCCGCGGAGGCCAAAGAGAAAGTCCGGGCCAAGCGAGTGAACAAGAGAGCCCCGCAAATGGACTGGAACAAGAAGCGGGAGATCTTCAGCAACTTCTGAGCAGACCCAAATAGCCGCCGCTGCTGCTCCTTCCATCTCAGCTCCTCCGCCGCCTCTTTCTTCAAGGAGACATTTGCAATGTGCACGGATCCCACCCCATCCCATCCCATCATGGGCAAAAGTCCAAGACACTCCATGGCTTGGCTGTTTTTCTCTCCCCTTCCAATAGGTTTTCATTGCTTTGTACAAGGCAGGTTTCTCTTCCCTCCCAGGCTTCTCTTATGGAAACAAAAGTGGTCACACAAAAGGACTGAGAGATTGAGAGAAAGAGAACGAAAGAAAGAAAGAAAGGGAGAAAGGGAGAAAGGACAGAGTGAATCTGCAGGGCTGTAGTGTCATAGAAAGGTATCCGAATCTCCAGGGAAGGCAGAAAATCCTGCCTTTCGTTTTCATTTTGGATCACTTAACTTGCAATATTTAGAATATATTATTTTACAAGACCATTTTTATATCGATGTTTGGGTTTCCTTTCTCTCTTCCCTATGGGTCTTCTTTTCCTTTAGGTATTTTAAATATTTTTACATCCCAAACAAGCATTTTTTTTTCCTTTCCACCTAACAAAAGGCTATGGTTTGCACCACTACGGGCTACAGTGTTAACATCCTCATCAATGGACTGGCTTAACCGTTCCATGATTGTAAGTTTTCTCAGTGGCTTTAAATATGGATCATGATTTTTATTCCCCCGTTAAGGAGGGGAGAACATAATTTCATCTGTTTGCAGCTCGGTCTTGAAAGACCCTCTCTTTAAGCTAAGTGCACCAGAAATCCTCCACTTTGCAAAACAGGATCCTGTTTCTGTACCATCCAGAACTTTTTGCTGACTGAAAACCCTCTGGCTTAGCAGCAGTTGGCTTTTCATGTTGCAGAATTGCCACAGTTTTTGGCAAAAGGATACAGACAGCGTGCAAAGTTGCCAGCACCCTAGGGGACAGGCAGGGGGGAGATGGACCCCCTTTGTGAATCCTGACATTTACAAGGAATTCTACTCTCCATTCATTTTGGTTGCAACAAAAAACTGGAAGTAACCTTTTTTTTTTTTTTTAAGTGAAGCTGGGGAAAAGCACAGGAACATGATTGTATCCAGGGAGCGGTAATGTTCTTGAGACAGTTCCTCTGAGAAGCAGATTTGTGCTGGCAGAGGACAGAAATTTCCAGGCGGGCAAAGGCCAAGTTAAGTTGGTGCAAGAGGGTTTGGAGCATATCAGTTTCATCTCCAACTGTGCTGCTCTTTTCACTTCCAGAATGTTAAAAAAGCAATGATGGAAACACCCAACGCTTTTAATATCGCTGATCTTTCAGTGGACGCGTAATTAACCAACCTTCCTTCCAGCCAGGAGCATTTTAAAAAGTGGGAATTCTTGCTGCACCGAGGAAAAGGTGGATGTCTTAATGGGAGGATGCATTAGGCACAGTATTCCCTGGAGTGAACATGGTGGAGCAGGTTGGATTGTGGATAGGACTGTGGGAGACCAGGGCATTGGGCAATGGTGGAATAAATTCTCCTTGGAATAAATCTGCCTGAGAAAACCCTATGAGAGAGTTTCCACAGGGAGCCGGCACAATGTATTGCTTAAATGTTGGATTGGGACTCCAGGAAACTAGGTTTTGAAACCCTGCTCAGCCCTGGAAATCCACTGGGTGACCTCAAGGGCAAGTCAGCTTATCTCTCAGCCTCAGAAGAAGGCAAGGGCAAACCTCCTCTGAATAAATCTAGCCAAGAAAATGCAAGGAGAGGGTCTCTGTAAGTCAGAAGTCGAGCTGAAGGCACGCAACAATTGATTCCCCAGAGCCAAGGCCGAATGTTGTATTTTCAGCAGGACATCCAAGGGACAGCTTGAGAACTCTGGGATGCACCCAAGTTCCTCTATTGTTCTCTCTGAGGGAGGTCATGAAGCAAAAAAGAAAAGAGTTTGGACATCTCTTGGAATATTCAGTGTAGCTGCATGTGGTCTCCAAGACCCATTTTGTGGTCCTTGGGGAATGGTTTGGTTTCTCTGCTATTCCAGAATTATTTTCTCCAGCCATAAATTCCTCACCTCCACACTCTTGGAAACATTCATTTATGCATTTGCAGGTCCAAAAAAAGAAAACAGAGCCCACACACAAAACCAAAGAAAAAAACAGAAGTGGCTTGATTTGCCCACTTCAAGTTCAGTTGTTTTGTAATTCTTAACCACTTCCAGGTTTGGAACAGGATGCGGCCCCTGGGCCTGGTGAAATTGCCTCAGAGCCCTGGTCACACTGCACAGTTAGAGCCCTATGATTCCTCTTCAACTGCCATGGCTCCATCCTGTGGGATGCTGGGACTTGGAGACTGATGCTCAAGGCTCCTGGTTGAGAATTGTAAGCATCCCTCCCTAAACTGCAAATGGCAGGATTCCAGAGGATGCAGCCATGACAGTTAAAGCGGTATCAAAGTGCTATGATTGTTGTAGGGTGGAAGAGTCCCTGGTGTTGGGCAAGACTCCATTTTCTGACCATGGTGGATCTCCTCACTTGCCTTGCTGTGGGTTTCGGAGGACAGAGGGAGCCCTACTTGGAGGAAAGGTGCATGGCCTCCATTGGTGCATCCTGATGCCACAGAGGGTCTGAGAATGAAGGAGATATTTGACCCACAGGGAATTCCTTGAACTCCATAAGCCCTATGACACGTGAAGTTGTTCAAGAAGGGTTTCACTTCTTGTTGCTTCATGGATTTTCTGCCTGCAGGCACCAAAACATCTGAAAAAGCAAAGTGTTCTTGGATAGCCCTCCTACCTACTCACTGGATGGTACCTTCCTTAGTGGAGACTGTGGAGTCCCATATGCGCAGTGCTTGTGGATAGGATTCAAAAGTCACACTGCTGATAACAGCATTTTTGCCATAATGCTCCCAGGTTTTCGTTTGGGCAATTTAGATTGGCTTTGGCTGTTGGGTGAACAATTGTATTTGAAATTCAAGCTGTCCTTTAGTGAACAACGTCGGCCAATGGGTTCCTGATTCCAAAAGCCAGAAGGATCCCCCAGAATATCGGAGTAAGACGTGCACTCCTGAGTAATCCCCACTGGCAATCTATTGTTGCAATAGATGCCACGGCCCTTCACTCTTCGGCTGAGTTCCCAGTTTATGCTGGCGGCGGAGCATTCTGCCAGCACTTTTATATGGGAAGTCTAAGGGGACGATGGCTTCTGATTGGGTAACAGAGTGACCGAGCACATTCCTGGCACACTCTTTGGCCAATCAGTGGCTGTTTGGGTTAGGGGACGGGGCTGCACCCAAGCTGGGGAGAAACCATTGGACAAAAGGGTTGGGAGCAACAATTGTGCAAGGAGGTATTGGATACCTCCTTGCGTAATATCATAAAATGTCAGGACAAGTCATAAAATGCTAGTGAATATCATCAAGAAGATTCCAGACTGTTCTTAGAACCAAAAAATAATGATTAAAAAAGTGAGTTAGATGGGATGCAAATTTTCTTTCTCAAAACCACGACAACAGAAAGCATGTAAACAAGCATTTGCTACCCTTCCACATGGGGCCCAAATGTACAATATATTTTTGAAAAGAAGAAGAGTTTTGTTTTCAACATGTTAGGAAATGAGCAAGTGCCCTTTGATGCAAATACACTCGGGGGCTTTGCGTCTATTTTGTAACTGACCAAGCTGAAATAAGGTGCCTTAGATTATTCCATGTTTCTTTCCGGAGAAGATTGCAAAGGAGGTTGGGGGACGGTATCATTCCTTGTGATGTGGGGCTTCTCACTCAGGAAGGGCATTTTGCACAGGCTCACGAGAGTGTTGGCTTGGAGGAAATGCAGATGGGATGACCAACATCCGTTGTTGGAAGGTTTGTGTAGCCTCCACTTTGGAAATGGAACTAGAATCTGAAACCAAAATTATTCTAAGCAAATAGCATGCATTGAGGGTTTGCTGTGTTACACCAATGGGAAAGCCACTAACCCTGGCTTGGTATTCATGAGTCAATGTCTGGGTTGGAGATTTGAAAAATTACTTTTTAATGGCCTTGCTGAGGGATTCTCCCCCAACAGTAACTTTTCCAAGGCACCGTGCAGAAGGCTCCCAATTCAGACCCTGCTATACTCAGGTATTCTTAAACAAGTGTGTAGAAAGTCCATAGGTTCATCTAAAGCCGAGAATTTCACAGGAACTGGATGAGTGAACTTCATGGTCCAGAAGCCACTAGACATTTTATGTCTAGATATCTCTTTTTTGGGGTCAGGATGACCAATTCCTGATGAATATAGGATGTCTGTGAAAGAAAAAGGGGCTTTGGAAAGGACAATTTGCTTTAAAAGTTTATTTGGTTTGGCCAGCCGTAACTCAGAGTGAAGGTTGTTATAAGACCTACTGTTAAGACCGCTTGTATCTGTAATAAAGCTGGAGTCTGGAGAAGTTACTTTTTTGGCCAACAATTCCCAGAGGCCCCCAGCCAGCATGGCCAATAACATGTGAGGTAGGGTATTCTGGGAATCGTAATGCAGAAAAATAACATTTTCCAGCTGTGTGTGAAACTTGGGTACTGGATATTTTTTGGAGAGCTCTTCATTTTAGGTCTCAGGATTGCTTCACTTAATGCTCTGTGGGGTTTTGGTTTTATTATCGGAAGAAGTGGCTTGTATTTCAAAGTATGGTGAAGGAGCCATGTGGGGCCCTATTAAAGCAGGTGTAGATTTCTCCCCATTGCCTTGTTTACAAAGAATTATTGGCACATTAAGAAGTGGTTTTCAAATCCCGCAAGAAACCTGGGCCAGAATTCTGTAGCATGGTCTACGTTGTGTACCTTTACACATCCTTAGCTACGTAGCGAAGGGCTAAGGAACCCTGTTAGGGAATTGCAAAGGTGCATAAGAGGGTACTGGGCAGAGGGTCCAAAGGGGTATCAGCATTCCCTTGCTGGGTTTGTGATATGCATCAGTCCCGTTGCAATCGGTTGTAATGAACAGCCGTCGCTTTGCTGGTTCCTCTACGTAGTAACATCACAGTAGCCCCTTGCTGAATATGGACATTGTGAAACTGCTCAATTCTATTTCCCTCAGATGCAATTCCATTTATGAAAACCCAAGCCCCCAAAGCGAATTCTGGCTTTGCTTTCCAAAGTTAGGCTGAAGATATTTTGGGGGGAGAGTGGGCTAAAAGCACGGCTTTGAGGATAAAAATATACAGAAATCTCATACGCAACTGGTTTCTTTGCCTCCCTCGTCCAACCGGGCTCTCTCTCCTGGCCCCAAATTGTCTCCACTTTTTCCATGGAATGATTTTCCTTGTGATTTAAAAGCACGTTTCTCTGCCATCATATAAGCTCCGTTAACACTTAGTTTCTGCACATCTTAGAAATCTACTAAAAAGTTATAAAAGAGCTGTTAATTGCATTGTGTAAAAAAATGTATACTAAAATGTCAGTAATAAAACTGGTTTACAGTGAGACTTGAGACTTGTTTTCATGCACTGGCGGAGGGAGCTTTCTGTTTGATGACAATTTAGTCCATTTTTTAGGAGTCTGAACTCTCCTCCAGCACATTTTCCTCCTGCTTCCCACACGGACACAGAACAGATAACCTGTGGGCACCATCCTTAACAACAAACAGGAAGAGTTTATTACAGAAAAATAGATGATTTACTTAGGTGGCTGCTATTCTTTCAAACGCTTGGCTTAGCCCAAGGCTGGAAATCAAGCAGCCCTTGATCTTTGGGATGCAGCTCCTAAGCATTCCTCACTGACGGGCTGCTGGGAGTGGCAGTCCAACAAAATTAAACAATTTCTACCCTGGTTTAGCTTTGCATGTCCTTTCCAAAAGTCCTTTAATGCAGGAGATTTCCAAAAACTCCGAGGAGCCACGGAGCTCCTAAATTCTCCAGGCTGTGGTGCAGCAACCAGGTGGGGAGAGCATGAAAACAGAGTGGTGGTGTGGGAAGGGAAGAGCGAAAAAGAGAACCACCAGTCTCATCTGCTTTTCAACTTCAGTCAAGGATCACACCTCCATCTGCCTCTTTGCCAGCCACAAAATGACATCATGCAGCAGAGGCCAGCTAATGATTTCTGCCTGGTAACAAGGTGATTAGCATTTAAATTGGGAATTCCAGGAGGGCAAGCCAGAGAAACAAAATCTACAGGCATTTCCTAGGAGGAGTCTAGGCTGGGAAAAAATATGTGCATGCAAAGGCACCCGGCAGGGCTGGCACCTTTGAACGCTGTGGTTCTCGGAAAGCAATCTTGCCCTTTAGTAATAATGAAAAAAGGAGGCGAGGGATGTCAAAGCTGTACAAACCTTCAGAAATCCCTGATAACAACAGGTCAGGTTCATTGCCAGGGAGTTCTCCAGCAGCTGCCCAAAAACGTGTATCTTTGTCAGCAAACGGCGAGCTGAATTAACTCGTGTTTTCATCAGGTCATTTCCATCCTTCGGCCAGATCCTCCATTTTAGATTCCACCCTCCCCCAGTTCTGAGGATGGGAGGTGCATGCCAGACTGAAAGGCACCGAGAGCTTGATCACAACATCTTTCCTCCTCTTCCTAGCCATGTTTCGGCCCAAATCCAACTGTTAGTCTCCAACTGAAGTAGACCCACTGAATCTTTAGGAGCTTGGCAAGTCCACAGTTCCATTGATTCAATGAGTATAGTCTACGTAACTGAAATTAGGCCAGAAGTGTGGCCTTCCTCTTGGACTGCAAGTCCCATCACCCCCAGCCAGCACATAGCCAATGGCAAGGACTGTTGGGAGCTGCAGTCCAACAACATCTGGAGGGCTGTGTGACTCCATCCCCTGATTTAGGCCTTAAAAATATAGGGCTGAAGCCAACTGTAGTCCTAACCAGAGCAGACCCATTGACATCAATTACGTAAGTAATGAGCACCCACTTTCATTTCAATGGGCCTATTCAAGTTGGGACTAAAAATGGCATGCTATATTTGATTTATGAAACAGCTTTCCAGGCGGCATGGCATTTTGTTAAATGTCTTCAGGACCGTAACGCCATAAACACCTCTATGGCACTTTCTGCAAGAAGTTTACACTGCTGGAGACTTTCCATCCACGCACAGGCTGTGAGCCAGAAATACTTCCTTGCTGAAATGAGCAACAATTCAAAGTCAAAATCCCTCTTGCTCAAATCCCCTGTCCCCAAAGAGTCAGGGAGTGGTCTTCAAGCCTCATCTTCACAGGGATCTCGTTTTCCCCAGGCAACGGGAGAGCAGAAGGGGGATCAGTTCCTCCTGTGTGTCTCAGCCCTTCCTGGAAGCTGGGCAGATGTCTCGGTTGAGGCACGTGCTGCAGCGCGGACTTACCGGCAAGCAGATTTGCTGACCAAAGCCGACCAGCAGCCAGTTTATCTCACTCCAGAGATCCCTGTGGGGTGGTGAAAGAGAGAGGAATATATTCACTTGATATATTTCCAGCACGTATTTCCATCTTCATCTGACCTTCAGAGAGGCTAAGAACCGAAAAAGAACACTTGCAGCTGGATCAACAGGGCTCAAATCAGCAGCATCACAACCATCAGATTAATTAAAAGGCAGCCACGTCAGATAATGAGGAGAACACATCTAAGAACTGTACGCCTTCAGTAACGGGCATCTCAAACGTGCCCAAAGAGGAGGTTGACTTTAGGGAGCTAAAGAGGGACACAAACAAACCTTTCTAAGTTGAGTGCTACCACTGAGAAAGGTCCTACACCCACCACGTTTCTGGTGGCAGAGGGATCCAGAGCATGGTCTCAGATGAAGACCCAAGCATGTGGGAAATTTTGTATGGGAGAAAGTGGCCCACCAATTAACTATGAGGAATGGCTGAAGAAACTGGGTACCTTTAGCCTCAAGAAGACGGGGAGATGATATGATAGCTAAGCATCTGAAGGGCTGTGTCATGAAGCCGGATTAATCTTGTTTTCTGTTGCTCCAGAAGACAGGACCCCAAACCAATGGGTTCAAATTACAAGAAAGGAGATTCAGAGTAAGCATTAGGAGGAACTTTCTAGTGGTAAGAGCTGTTCAGTGTGGAACACACTGCCTGGGAAGGGGGTGAACTCTCCTTTCTCAGAGGTTTTTAAACAGGGTTAGATGCCCTCCTCTCAGAGATACTTTAGATGTAGACTCCCACACTGTCAAGGGTTGGACTCAATGACCTTTGGGACCCCTTCTTCTATGATTCCATGGTCTCGAAACCTATGAAAGTCAAGAGTAGCACTTTGAGTTGGGCTTGGAAACAGACTGTAAGATGAAGAAGATGAAGTCGTATAAGACTAATACTGGAGTGATAACTTTAAAAATACTTGAGCCCTGTTAGGCATCCTAGCCCTGGGGTGGGAATCATGTGGCCCTCCCAATGTGCTTTGACTGCAACTCCCAGCATCCCTGGCCAGGATAGTCAATGGTGAAGAATGCTAGGAGTTGCAGTTCATCCACATCTGGGCGACATTATTACCACTTTAGGCTTAACTACTAAATTTGTTACTGCTGTATTTTGCATGTGTTTTCCAGAGGTGGCTTCACACAGAACCTGCATGTGTTTTACACCAGAAAGGATTAGAAATGAAAACCAAATGGATTAAGCAAGACTCCTGACATTAAGAACTGTTCTCTGATTAATGCTTTCCAAAATGTTATCCCAGAGAGCTCTGGGAGAGAAGCTTATTGGGAGTCACCAGTAGTAAAAATGGTGGAACATCCCTGGTGGGGGGAAAGTAAAAACCCAGCCTCCTCTCCATCACAATTTCCAGGCGTGCCTCCGGGTGCCTGTTAAGTTGAAGGCCATTTTCGAAGCTATTTTGGTTACAATCTTACTATTGTAATGGGGATGGGAAAAAAATGTGCCCTTTAATTTAACTCGTACGGCCCTGTCCAAAAGAAGAGGGAAGCTGTACCAATATGCAAGCTCAGCTTGCATTTTATCAATTAACTGGAAGCTAAAATAAATCTTGTGAAGTGAAAACAACAGAACAGCCTTGTGGTACCGGACAAGACCTGGTTGGTGTTATCTACCTCCAAGGCAACTGCAGTTTACAGTGAACCTACCACAGGGTTTTCTTGGCCCAATTTCTTCAATGGAGGTTTTACACTGCTCCCCTCTAAGGCTGATAAAGAGTGGGACCATCCTAAGGTCACTCAATGATTTTCCATGGCTGAGAAGGGATTTGAACTCTGGTTTTCAGTGTTCCCAGTCCAACACTCAAACCACACTGGCTCCAATATGGCAAGCCTCTCCGAGGGTTGTCTTGGTTGAATTTATTCTGAGAAGGTTTAGCACGGCAGGTTCTACAAGACTAACAAGGGAGGGTTTTTTTTGGCATAAGCTCTGGTGGACTTCAGCCATCTGATCAGAAGAAAAGAGGGAGTCCCTGAAGCCCTTTCATTTGTACAAATTATAGCACTAAGATTCTACTTTAAGTGACACGTTTCTGTCCTATGGAATCCTGGGATTTGCAGTTTAGGGTGAGGCATTTCGAATTCTCAGCCAGAGAATCTTAGTGCCTCCTCAAATTATAAAGCCCAGGGTCAGAGCTGAGTCCAGGAGCTGAGTCCAGGAGCACACCCAAGCTGCGAACCTGAGACTTCATGTCACCCCATCCAGCACAGATTGAATCCCTATTCCCACTAATATAGCCACCACCACCCTGGAAATATTACAGTTAATGCATCTCAATCACAACACAAAATGGGAGGTGTATTTGCCAAGGAGACACGAGAGAGCAACCGGGCAAACTAGAAACACTCAGAGTCTCATTCCCACTGGGTCACCTTGGTAGCCATTCTTCCAGGGCCTGTCTTGTCTCCTCGGGGAGTGCAGTTTCCTTCTTGGTCCATCCCAGACGGTTGGAAATCCGATGCACGTGGGTGTCCACACCTGTGAAAGGGGTACGTAGAGTCAGCAAGAGGGGAAAATGTTATGCTGTTTGGTTGGGAAGATATCCTCCCCTCCAACACAGATCAGTATGGGGCTCTTTGTCTCTCTCTTTGACATGAGGTTTGACTCACTTGCGAGAGCAATCTCAGCCTATGTGCCCATGTGCATCTGCTCTGATCTATTAAGTGGATTGAAGATTTGGAATTTGGGAATGTTTTCTAAAAAACCCCCTGAAACAATAAAAACAGCGGACTGACATAAACAAGGAAGATGGGAACATGGCGCCCTCTTCTGCCTACTTAGGATTTTTTTATGCCCTCAAAATCCAAAGTAGAGATTGTCAGAGGAGGTAGAGAAATCACTGCAGAACCATTGCTTTTCAACAGGACAGGGGCTAAGAGTGTGAGCAAGGAAAACCCCAGCTCAGCCTCACTCCTGCCACAAACTCACCAGGCAGCTTCTCTCTGACGTCTGCCAGTAGTGAGAAATACAAAAACTAGCCTGCCTCACAGGTCTGTTGTTCAAACTACAGTCCATCCCCTGTTACAGTACAAGCTCGCTGGAAAGATACCCTCATCACCCACCTTGGGACATGCCAGAGTGTTAAAAATATTCCCCCAAGTCAGGAAAAAAGACCTCTTCCTTGCCAACACTTCTCGTTTTACCAAAACCTAAGTACTGCCATATAGAAGCTGAGATGACTACGGAGTCACAACGGAAGGTGGAGGAACCCGCTGATGCAAAACCCGTCCTAAAGGAATGGAATTGTTAAAGTTGGGGCTCTTGCCCAAGCTGCAAAACTGACATGGATTTTAAGAGACAGACCAATTGAAGATTTTTATTTTGAAAGACCAGAAACCATTTATGGGTTTTTTGAGCAATAATAAATCTAAAGATGTAATAATCTGTGGTTATAGTTATTAGTAATTCCAGTAAGCTCTGTGAACCTTTATTGTACCTTTAACAGTACAATAAGACATTAATTGATGTTCCTTTTCATTGCAATTTGTACAGAGGCGGTCAGAGTTCTTTCCTGTTTTAGTTAGTTGGTGTAATTAGGACGTAACAAATCAGTCTTTTAGTAATGGGTTTTGCTATTATGTTTGGGTCTTAGTTTAGTTCAATTTAGTTTAGTTTTAGTTATACATGTATATTGTTTATGTATAGCTTCTTCCCCTTTCTTTGTTCCTTTTCTTCTGCAGTTGAATCAGTTTGCTTGTACATCTGCACAAACTGTCCTAAAGGAAATATGGAGACTATAAGATTACTGGAGCTACAAGAGACATTACCTATTCCAGAGACGTTCTGCCAGGCAATGTCCATTGCCAAATGAGCCATCTTGGGTCCGACCCCTGGCAGCTTGACCAGCTCTTCAACTGTCTTGGGAATGTCACTGGCGTAGTCCCGCTTCAAGATGGCCGTGGCTTCTTTGATGTACTTCACCTTGCGCTGCATTCAAGGGGAAAGGAAGATGCTCTAGAACAGAGGTGGGCCAAGCGCGGCTTGGGGACCACATTGAGGTCCAAGGTCTATCTGGTATCCTGCCCCCTCCAAAAACATTATTGCATACACACAAAAACCTATTTCATCAAAAATGAAATAGACAGATTGGAGTGGGCACAACTGGCCGTTTCTGGTTATTCTTCCTTGCCCTAGACCCATTTTATGCCCTTGGGGAGGGGCCTGTTCCCAAAACCAGAAATGACCAGACTGGCACGGTCCCCTGGGATCCAGGGGATGGATCTGCCCACAACCAGTGGAAGATACTTCTGCTTGCTGTGTTTGTTTTCTTCACTGTTGTATCTTGCATTTAGCATGCTGTGGTTTGTGACTGGCTGTTGACAGGTAACCACGGCCTCTGAGGAAAGCCAATTGTGGGGGTGGAAGTGGTTTTATCTGGTTTATTGCAAGGAATACATTTTCTCCTTAACCCCTTGTTTGATGGTTACCTTCTGCACTCCCCCTCTGCCCGTCCTGGCCAACCACTCACCTTCCAAAACCCTACAGGATATATGAGTTGACCAAGAGCCACGTCATCCGTCTGTAGGATGTTGTCAACAGTGAGGCCATGCTCCCGCAGGCGTGTCATTGCTGCCGACGTCACCTGATCTTTGGTCTGGCTGGAGAGCATGAGTGACAACAGAACCTGGTAGCGCATGACCTAGAAAGCGGAATGGAAATGGGGTGTCAGTTTTAAGAGCTGGCAGAGTCTCCCCACACTCCAAATTATTTCTCAGTTCGGCTGAGTTTGCACGTCAATCAGGCCACCTGCCTCACCTCTGGAGGGGCCTCAGCATCATAGCATTTCCCAGCTCCCATGTGGTCCACCGGAGCATTTCTCGCCCTCCTCATTTCCCGGATATTGGCCAGCTGCTGCTCCCAGTTTTTGGGCTCCCATCGCTGCTTCTTGGCCTCCGTACTGGCTGCCTTTTCCAGGCCATTTCCTTCTGGAGCTTCATAGGCAATATGGACTTTCCTCCCTCTGCGGTGGTTCTTGGTGGCCAAGACCTCACCTGTGGCTGTAAGTAGCAAAAGAGTAGAGGCAAAATAGACAGGGCTTCCCCAGCTTTCCCCTGGTCTCCTCTGCAGGGCTGCTGGAGATTCAGCACCCTGGACAGCTCAACCCACAGAGGGTCTTGCCTGCCTAAATGTCCAAGCTAAAGGGCCTCTTGGCTGAACTAAAGTCCCTCTATTTTGAATTCTAGTCGCTTTAAAGCAGCGGTTCTCAACCTGGGGGTCGAATGACCCTTTCACAGGGGTCGCCTAAGACCATCAGAAAATATGTATTTCTGGTGGTCTTAGGCTCCATTCCCTCCTCGGTGCTGGTGTGCAAGCGCGAGCCACGCGCTCGCGTCTTCCTGCCCCCTGTTCAGAAGGGACTGAAATCGCTCCCCTTCTCTGCTACCGGGGGAACCTCCTGTCTGATGGGCCAGTTTGGGGGGGGGGCGGCGGCAGCACAGGGGGCAGGCCCCCTCCTCACCACGGCCCCTGCCCTACTTGCCACAGAGGGGGGCGCTATGGAAGGGCCGGGGGGCTGCAAGGCGGTGCTTTTCTGGGGGGGAGCTGCGCCCGGCGCAAAAGACAAAGGCGCTGGGATTCCTCCCCCCGGCCAGGGTCGACACTCTGGAAACTTTTCCCACACTGCCCCCCCAGCGGAAATGAGAGCGAAGCAGAAGCAGAGGCCGGGAGGGGGGGTCTTGGAGTTTTTTCCTGGGGGAGACGTGCGGCTCCTCTTTCCTCCCTGCCCACCCCCCCATTCCTGGCCAGCGAGGCAGCCTTTGCTGAGGGGGAGGCATTGCAAATAATAAATAAATAATTTTATGGTTGGGGGTCACCACAACATGAGGAACTGTATTAAAGGGTCATGGCATTAGGAAGGTGGAGAACCACTGCTTTAAAGGTTCTTCTTGTGATCGGCCCCTCGTCCTACCGAAAATTATGCTGATGCTAATTGGCAAAGTCAATGCCTGGGTTCACAGCATTGGCTCTTTCCTGGCACTCTGTTATTCTCTGCAACAATACTTCTTATACTTCACTGCTGAGCAAATAGAACATGTGTGATTCAGGGTTCACTGATAATTGTGAATCAGAAGATACTTTTATTAGGAACCATGTATCAGGATTTTAGTCCTGGGAAAGCAAATATTCCCGCACGTGCGCTGTATGATTTATGAGATCAGTGTCACCCTGAAAAAAAACCTCTCCTTTTTTTCAATGAAAGGTCCTTCTTTTTGCTCATGTAAGAAGTGGTTTTGATTGCATATTTTCTGATGGTTGGGGGGGGGGAGTCCCTTTGGCCAAAGTTGGGGACATTTCCAAGCTGATCCACTTGCACTCACGTAGACTCCTCGGGGTGCTCCGTGTGGCCCTAATATTTTAGGCCTGGCCCAAGTGGTTTTTGGAGCCAGAAGGAAGACGCACAGAAGGAACCCGGGGAGTGACAGGGACGCCTCTGCTAACAAAGGGTCTGACAAAGTAGCTCCGTTTCACAAAGTCTTTTTTACAGGAGCCTCGCCGCGCCCCTCCTTTCCTCGTCCTCTGTCTAGCTGGAAGATTTTTAGCAGCATGGGCAGGATGGACAAAGACCGACGCTCAGTGTGGGGCTGCTGCAGCCTGTCTGCCGCAAACAATGCCATGCAGCTTGGCCTGGGAAAGGCTGGGCTTCTGCTGTAGCTGTGGGCCTTTCTGCACTACACTGTTATAGTGCTATGATTCCACTTTCTCCATCCTGTGGAATTCTGGGGCTTGTAGTTTCCTGAAGCCCAAGAGCTCTCTGGCTGAGAATTCTCAATGCCCCTCCCTAAACTGCAAATCCCAGGATTCCATAGGAAGGTGAAAGTGGAATAATCGCGCTATAACAGGCCAGTGTGGAAATGCCCTGTGTGTGTGTGTGTGATGGGCGAACAGCAGCTGCCTCCAGAACCTGGAACCGATAATCAGAAACAGAGGCAGCGGCTCTCATTGCAATGCAATCAGGGAGGTCACGTTGGCCCAAATCATTAAGAGCAGAACTGGGGCAGAGTTATCTTTCCGGGCTGCGACTTCCATAACAGCCCCTGCCGGCCCCATGGCCTCGGGCTCCTGGGATTTGTAGTCCCCATAAAACACCCATTCCCCAGTTAGAAGTACGTAAAAGGAAACACGGAAGCTGGAACGGCTGGCGCAGAAAGAGAATGAAAACCAGGGCCTGGGAAAGTGGCTTTTGGGGGAACTACAACTCCCAGCAAGGGGGATTCTGGGGAGTGTAGTCCAAAGAGCCCCCAAAGGGCCGCAGTTTGGCAGAAGAAGGGCGCCGTCTTCGGACCCCCAGCCCCGCTCCCCGGTCTTCCCCCATCCTCACCTCTCGCTTGGCCCAGCGGCAGCCGGCGGGGGACCCTCCGCCCGGCGCACATGCTGCGGCCGCGGGCCCAGGGACTACCGCTCCCACCATGCCTCGCGGCAGGAGACCCGCCCGGGCTTCCGTAGGCGCCGCCTTCCTTACCCCCCCAGTCTCGGCCCTCTGGCTCGTGAAACCGGAAGCGGGGCCGGGTTTCCGCCTGGAGGGGGCGGGGTCCCGGTTTTGGACGGGGAAAGGAGGCGGCGGCCGGTGAGGCGGGGTGTGTTTGTCCAGGTGGGGGAGCGGCGGAGTCAGCGGGCCGTGAGGGGGCGGGGGGTCTAATTAGTGGCGTGTGAAAAATTGGGGGGGGTCTTGGGGGAGGGCAGCCACCGCCCCCCCTCGTTTAGGGTCCCCCCTGGGGGATGGCTTTGGGGGCCAGGTAGCTGAGGGGCCTCGCGGAACGTTCTTTTGGACCACAACTCCCAGAGTCCCCCGTTGGCTCCATTCGCTGGGGGATTCTGGGAGTTGTGGTCCAGAAAAATACAGTTTTCTAGGTTCTGATGGCCATATTGGGGGAACTGGAGGGGGGCAAGGCAACACCAGCCCTCCCCTTTTAAGGTTACCGTTGACTTGGGGACAGGAAGGTGAAGGGCTTCGCCAGAGGTCTTTGTTTTTGGAACTACAACTCCCAGGCTCCCTTCTTGGCTTCAGTGACTGGGGCATTCTGGGAGTTGTAGTCCAGAAAATATAATTTCCCCAGGTTCTGATGGCTGGGTTTAGGGGAACTGGAGGGGGAGGAAGGGTAACAACAAGCCTCCCTTTCAGAGGTTCTGCTGGGAGATCTTCCCTGGTGAAGCGTAGAAGAGAAGGGGGCATGTGGGGTTCTGGGAGCTGTAGTTCACAGAGGCAGCTTGTCCAGGCTCTGGAGGCCGTAAGGACTGGGGGAGATCTTGGGAAAACTGGAGAGGAGGGAGGAAGGGTAACAACAAGCCTCCCTTTCAGAGGTTCCGCTGGCCTGGGGAAGTGTGGAAGAGAAGGGGGCACGTGGGGTCCAAAAAGGCAGATTTTCAAAGGTTTGGTACCCATCCTGGCTGGGGAGGGGGAGATTCTGAATGATTATCCCCAAAAGTATATTTTCCGGGCTCTGGTGGCCGTGGTGGCGGGGGGGAGGAGTTCATGGAGATCTGGTTTGTATTCTGCTGATGGTGCCATCTTGTGTTTGTCTTCCTTCTGCACAGTCTCCTGGATGCCCTCTTAGTCAAGGATGGCCAAGCCGCAGAACAAAGACCCCGGCCTGAGGGAGAAGTTCAAGAGTCTTTTAGGACTGGGGCCATCCAGGCCAAATTCTAAGTCATCGGAGGGGAAACAGACAGAATTCATAATCACAGCAGAGATACTCAAGGTAACACTTAGAAACTTTGGAACCGGTGGGTTTGTTGAGAATCAGAAACTATGCAGGTTGGCCTGGGAACTGAAACAATGCAGTGCAGTTGCCTTTATCCCAGTTGTGAGAGAAGTGATATTGCTACTCATGGCAACGGGAGGGTGAACCGGTTCCTCCCATGGTTGTGTGAATGAAAGGGAGGGCTAACGATGAGTATGTCAGGCGGTGTAGGGGTGTCTGTAGCAGCTCTGATCCTGGCAACTGTTAGCCATGGCCAGATTCACTGGCATCTGTTCCCCCAAGCTGTGGCTGCACGTGGCCTGTGGTGGCAAAGCAAGTTGTCCACTCAGTGTCTTAGCTGTTCTCTTTCTTTGCAGGAACTGAGCCCAGAATGTAGCTTGAACAATCGGATTAAGGCGATTGGCCAAATCTGCGAGGTAGCTAAAACAAAAAAGTTGGAAGAGGTGAGTTTTCAGGGCTAACTCATTGGGAGTGGTGAGAAAAATATATTTTTTCTAGTTTACTAGATGCTCCCCACATTTTCACTTTATCAGCTCTATCCTGCTGGCATGGACATAGCTTGAACATTATCACAGATGATTTGGGGTGTGTGATCATAGGGAGGTTGACTTTGAAAAGGGCTTTTTAAGGCAGTTCTTTTATTTTCTCTTCTAGTACAAGAGGGGGAGCTGGTGAGTGAGTTTCCAGGTGGTAGTGGAGCCAAAAATCTCTACCATGGCTTTCAGAACATATTGTGATCCCTAGCAGCATCTGCCAGGACAGGAGAAGTGTTTTTACTTCATCTTCCTTCAAGTGAACTTGCTGCAGAATTAAGAATCTTAAGCAAGTGAAGTGACATTATTAGGTCTAGCACAGAAGAGAGGAGAAACATTAATAGGGGCTGATATTGAGTGGTGCTAAGGTGGAAGCAGGTGCTGCTCAGTTATGGACTACTCAAATGCTAATTTGCTTGTTAAATGCTTGTTAATGTGTGTGAAGCTGGAATTGCATTTAATGTTTAATCACACTGACCTAATTCTAACTATGTGTATCAAAGGCATTTTGTCCACCATGGGGTAACACGTGAGTGTGGGTAACATGCAAATTTTATATGCTTTCAGCATGCAGTGGAAGCCATCTGGAAGGCAGTAGCGGATATGCTGCAGCCAGATCGGCCGGCTGAGGCCAGACATGCTGTGCTTTATCTGCTGAAGGCGATTATTCAAGGACAGGTAAGGCTTGGGGTACCCCTGAGGGTTGCAGAACCAAGGAGCTGAATGGGTTGGTTGAACATGTCTTGATAAACCTGAATGACAGAGAATTCTGGTGAACAAACAGGGCATGCTGGCTTACTGTGAACAAACAAACAGAACCATAAGCCAAGGTTTGCTTTTTGGCTTTTGATTCTGGCTTGTTAAGAGAAAAATAAGCCAGGATTTTTAGTTCAGATGTAACATTAAATAGATTGCTATGAAACAGATCATTCCTGGTTTTTCTTCTGTTCCCATTAGCCAGAGAAGCCATGCAGAAGTGTCTGAGCAAAATGTGCCTCCTGCCTTACTCCTCCATGATGATCAGGAATCCTTGACAGTTCTGTTTGTTCCTTTCTTTTAAATATTTGTTCACACTCTCCTTTATAAAAAACAGTGATGAGGTGTGGAGACCTTTCAACCCCTCAGCACCATCCATGACCAGCATTCCTCTGATGTTTCTTTCTTCTCCTAATCTGGGCACTGGCTACTAGAAATGAGTCTTCTCCGAGTCCCTCCGAGCCCATTTTTCCCAAAGGGTCAGTTTGTCCTGTTCCAGGGCAGGCACCCGACCTCGTTCGGCGGCTGCCAGTTTTGCTGCTGAGCGAGAGACAACCTCTCATTTCTCCATTACTGCCGGAAGGCCTCTTGCTTATGGGGGTGTCCAAGCCACTCTATTGGGACTGTGGGCCACTGAGCAGTGTGCTTTTTCTAAAAAAGTCAGTAGCCACAGTTTAAGAAGCCAGTTCTTTCCATCTTTTAGGGCGAGAGGCTAGGGATCCTTCGAGCTCACTTCTTTAATGTGATAAAAGATTATCCTTCTAATGAAGACCTGCACGAACGGCTTGAAGTATTCAAGGCTCTTACAGATAATGGAAAATACATAACATACTTGGAGGAAGACTTGGGTATGTCTGCTTTTTTAACCACTACTTAACGATGGTGAGAGAGAGAGGGGGGTGACTGAAGCTTGCACTGTATCTATGAGTGTATCTACACTATACAGGTTTAGCAGTTTGATGCTGCTTAACTTTCATGGCTCCAACCTCTGAAATCCTGGAATTTGTAGTTTGGTGAGGGGCTTAGAATGTTTTGCTAGAGAGCAGTAGTTTACTCTTTTGAACTACAAGATATCTTAAGAAGAGAAGGAATAAGAATTAAATCATGGTAATCAGAGAACTGGGCTCAAGGGAGATCAACAAAGCTTTCTGGAAGAGAATTCCAAGTCCCTCACCAAACTACAAATCCCAGGATTTCATAGGATGTAGTCATGATGGTTAAAATGGTATCAAGATGCTATAACTGTCTAGTATAGATACTTCAATAGTTTTACTTGGACAGAATGCTTTATCATCTAACGTAGTAGTTATAACTTTCTTAAAATGTGCAATAAAATTTCAGACCTTACAAAAACACAGCTGGTGAATTATTTGATGAGGTATACAAAAGCTTAAGAGCTTAACTAGCACTGCTATAAAGCACCTTCTAGAGTTTAGAAAATGCAAGGTGTTCCCAGCAATTTCACATCTAGATTTTATCTTTTTACTTGTTCATCAGCTGAATTTGTTCTTCAGTGGATGCAAGTTGGTTTGACATCAGAATTCCTCCTGGTGCTGGTCAACTTGGTAAAATTCAACAGCTGCTACTTAGATGATTATATTTCCATCATGGTCCGGTAAGTCTCAGCTTTAGATCTTCTCTTGGCTTTAACAAAATACTTCGTAAGGTTTAAATCAGCGTAGGCAAAGTGCAGTCTATGGGCCTTTAAAAGAGTCAATTTTTTGTGTGTGAATTTTTTCAAAAAAAGTTTGCCCACAAATGCCCTCTAGAGGGTGCCTGGGTTTTTTCTGTCACATTGTGTGCCCCCTTAAGCCAATTTATGCTCCGGAAGAGCTTTTTTTAAAAACAAAACAGGAAGGCACTTCCTGTTGTTAAAAGAGCACACACACCCCAGGCCTAAAACAGCCCGGGAAAACCCCAGTGATATTGTAGAAATACCCCGTGTCTTCTAGAGGGAGTTTGGGGGCAAAATACATTTTGTTTTGTTTTTTGTTTTTTAGTAGTGGATGTGGTGGTGGCTGTGGCCCTCCAAGATCACCTGGGTGGCTAATGTGGCCCACTAGCCTTCCAGAGTTGCCCATCCCAGGTTTAAATCAACAGCCTGGTTTCCATGTGGAGTCCATCCATTGATTGCCAGGACCAACTAGAATGGACCTGTGGAATCAGTTGCTGAATGATAACTTGACTTCTGTGTAAATCTCATTGATTCCATGGGTCTATTCTAATTAGAATTGGCAGATGGAGTTAAGACAGTGCCTTTAGATCAGTGTTAATTTGAACATTGTGATGTCACAAATGCCAGCTGTCTGCCGCAGTCCTAGGGAGATGAAAAATGGCCACCAGTGCATGATAGTGGAAGAACTTAAGCAAGAATATGTTAGTCTAGCTATCTGGTGCTCCTTCCCTGCTTACTCAAGCCCTTGAATTTAGAAATTCTGGATAAGGGGAGAGCAAGATTAAAACAAAAGAAAACACTCCTAATCTGGTTTTCTTTTTCTGCAGCACGATTTGCTTTTTGTGCATCCAGACATCTTCTGCAGTGGACATTGAGGTAAGTGACTGCATGATTATTGTAGATGTTGGTAGTGAGCTGGGCCTCTGCCAGCAAGCACATGTGTTTTGGCATCCTTAGTAGCGTTGCTACCAGGCACAGACAGCTGTCCATTTGCACAAAAGATTTAACTTGTTAGTGACCTTGTTGGATACGTTTTGCATTCCACTTGCAGCCTGAGGCTGGGGAAAGATAAGAGGTCTGAGAACCAGCTGGGACAGTGAATTTTTCTCTGTTGCTGACCTGCTTGCACAGTTCTCATAGCCATTGGGAGTGGGGAGATGGGTTACACTTACACTCTTTGCTTTTCTTTGTTTGCTGCTGCACCATATAACCCTTGGAAGCCCATCTTCCATTCGTCTTGCCTTGCAGAGGGATGCCCCACTGTAGAAATACCAAGAACAGTGAAAGTCACAGAATCTTACCATTTTAAGGCAATCCTACATCTTTCCCCACCTCTTTGTTTCTCTCGTCCTTCCAAGGTTTCCCTGCAGGTCCTGGATGCTGTGGTGTGCTATAACCGCCTGCCTTCTGAAACTCTTCCAGCCTTTATTGTCACCTTGTGTTGGACCATCAATGTGAAGGAACTCTGTGAGCCGTGCTGGAAGGTCAGTGATCAGAGTAGGAGGCAGTTTGGGAAGCAAGATCTTAACTGGGGAGTGGGGAGGCAATTCAGAGAGATATACGGGTCCTATGGCAATGGTTGTATTATTCAGCTCAAATCACTTTGTCCTTGGAGTTCATAGTTCCTGCTCTGGCTCACAACAGTTCTCTTGGGTCTTCCCTACCATCTGAAGCCAGGCTCCTTTTAAGTGGGGATGACGTGAGCCTGTAGAGTTGTAGGACTGCTTCCCAGTGTGGATTAAAGGTTTCCATGAAGTGGTTTTGACTTTACAGTTCCCCAGTTGAGTTGTGAGATGTTTGAAAGTGTCTCAGATTTTTAGAAACATGACTGTCGTCTGCAGTGCCTTGGAGGTTTTTACTGTAAATAGAGGTGGGAAATCTTGGGCCTTGTCATACTGGTTAGGCCCTCTGGAGTTTCCCAATTGACCGTGCCCCTCTTCCCCATGATCGCATTTGCAGGAATTCCAAAGCTTGATAATGCAACCACTGCCCTTGGTATCATTCCAATCTGGTGTACAGATTTCTAAATCTGCATCATGAAATGGAGGGGGGCAAAAACTAGCAGTACCGCTAAATGGTTTCTTCTAATATGAATTTTTATCTGTCAATTTGGCAGTGGACTTTGTGGTTTTTGTTAACATAATCGTAAATGTTTTTTCTTACTGCAAAATTCAGATTTTTTTGTGTGTGCGTGTACATCTTGCTGCTTTGTGTGAAAGGCCCTTAATGTTTAACATGCCCCCCCCATGCGTTTGCTCTTCAGCTCATGCGAAACCTGTTGGGAACTCACTTAGGGCACAGTGCCATTCACAACATGTGCCGAATCATGGAGGACAGGTGAGTAAAGCAATTGGGGGGGGGATCTCTTCTTCCTTGGGGGGGCAGGGGAGGGGAGGGCATTGTTGCTAGAGGAGGGCTTTGTTTTCTGACTTTCCTAACTATGGCTATACATTTTACTATATAAACTTCTCACGCTAAAATACTATTCATGCACTTCTTCAATTTAATCAAACCTATTAATTATCAAAATCTGTGGTCAGTATGCTATTCTCATTTTTCAGCCAATAAAATAAAAGGTTCCCAGTCTTTCAAAGCAGGTGCCAATGGTTTTTCCTAATCAGTGTTGATAATTTGTCTGTTTAGGTTAGATCAGTCACTTTCAGCAGCGAATCCTCATTTGTTGGTGTTACGATGTTTTCCCATTTCTGTGCATACGTTCATCATCATGGTCGTATAGTGTAATAATCTTGCTCTGTGACTGAGTGGGGAGACAATATAGAAGAAATGCATAAACATTAACAGCATTGGCATTCAATTAGTAAAAAAGAGGTGGAGTTCCTTCTAAAGTTGCACCTCTCCACTCCAACAATGACAGCCAATATTCGTATTCAAAGAGGAAAAATGTGCACAGTGTAACCTTAACCCTGCCCCTTTCGTTGTTTTCAGAACCCACATGGAAGATGCTGTGCTGCTGCGAGGGGCTGTGTTCTTTGTGGGAATGGCCTTGTGGGGGGCACACCGGCTCCAGTCCCTCAAAAACTCAGCCACATCAGTGCTGCCCTCTTTCCTGAAGGTAAATCTGAACTCTGGAACGGACTGCTGCTTAATTGCTTTCACATGTGAGTGCTAACTGACCACTGTAAAGCTCTGAAAAACCTGTATCATCTCATATGCATAAATATACTTTATACCTGTGGCCTTAATATCACCTATTACTGTGTCCAAAGAAGTGGGTTTCTATCCCCGAAAAGCTCATGCTGAAATAAAAACCAGTTTGTTTTAAAAGTCCTGCCACATTTTTTCTCCCCCTCCCTTCCTCCTGTTTATGCTGCAAGAAACTAACATGACTACTTCTTTGAAAACTTTCTTAAATGCCTATTCCTTGCCCCAGTTACAAAGTTTTACAAGCCCCGCCTAAGAGGAACCAAGAATGCCAACCTGTTTGTTTCCCAGTGTCAGTAACTGCAACCAGCATGATGAAATTTCATCACTGCAGCCCGTGTGTTTCTGGCTCTGAATCTTCTCAATATCCAGTTGTAGCTCACAGGCGTACGAAAATGCCGTATTTACTTATGGGGAACAGTTTTCTTGGTTTAATCCTTGCTTCTGCACCAGAAGCACCTAAACTGAGTTTACTTAATTTAAGAGAGTTATATGGAACTTTCATTTTTTGCAGCCACTACCTAGATGCAAATATTTCTTCTGGGTTCAGTGCTTCAAGCCCATCGGAATTAGGAAACAGCTCCTTTTGGTTTAGGCAAGAGCCAATAATACAGAGAAATTCCTCACAGAGGGCTTTTTTCCTTCCAGGCCATGAGTTGTCCGAACGCCGTCGTGTCTTATGAAATAGTCCTCTCCATAACAAGGCTGATCAAAAAGTACGGAAAGGGTCTCCAAGCTGTCACTTGGGACATCCTCTTGGACATCATTGAGCAGTTACTTCAGCAGCTGCAGGTAAACACAAACTGCAGTACAAACACAAATTGTGATACTCAGATGCTGGACGTCTACCATTGTGTGATTAAAAACCTCTTAATGGGAGAGAGAAAGGCTCTGATTGCTGCCTGAAGTTCTTCTTTGTACAGGTGAATTCTGTAAGCTTCCTTCTGAGTCTGAAAGTTGCCTTTTCTCTCTTTCAGACCCTGGAAAGCCAGGAACTGAAATCTATCGTCCACGACCTGCTGACCACTGTGGAGGAGCTGTGTGACCAAAATGACTTCCACGGATCTAAGGAGAGATATTTTGAGCTTGTGGAGAGATGTGCTAATGAAAGACCTGTAAGGCTGGAGGGGAGAATCTGAGAGCTTCCTTGTTACTTAAGACTTCTTTGGAAGAGTTGCCCATCTCTCACTGAGAAACAGAAGTCATATATCTTGCCTTGGGCAAGTTGCTCTTCTTTCTAAATAGGCCAGCGCTTTTGAGTCATGTGTTCAAACTTTTGAGAATCCAAAACATAAGAAATTAAAGCAAATTGAGAGGAGTGCCTACCTCAAAGCAAATAAAACCTGTACATGACAACTGCAGTCTATGATACAGAAAGGCTAGTTTTACACCTAGCACTAAGAAAACAGTGCAGTTGGGATTGGGATAGCAGCAGTTAGTGTGCCCACAGTAAAAATTCCTTAGCCACAGTGCAAGCCATGCTCATGTAGCACATTACGCTGGCCCTGCTTCTTGTACTGCAAGGGTGAAAAAGGATATGGGCCATTGGCTGCATGTGGCCCCAAGGCTAATGTGTGGCGCCCAAGGACCGCACAGTTTGCACTAAAAGAAAAGGATGATTTTACTGTAAATTCTCCCATGCTCTCTAAGGGAGGTAGGGGTTAATTTTGTCATCTGCACTCCTTGGAAGTTTTCACCTGGGGTGACTTCTGGTAACATCCTTTTATGGGAAAAGGCCTTTCACTGTCCTGGAACAGTCAAAGGAGTTGGGATTGTGGTCCTGTGAGGCCACAAGGGGACCTTTTGAGGGTTTTTTTTTTAAAGTATTGAGGTTTGGTCCTCCAACTTCAGTTGGGGTCAGCCTCCCATATGTTGGAGAGTTGCCCATCTACTACGTTGCTGTTTTAAGACACAGTGTTAGAGCCATCCTTACAAGGAAACAAAGGGTCCTTTCACACTACACAGTTACAGCATGATGCTGCCACTTGAATTGCCATGGCAACATCCTAGGGGATTCTGGGATTTTCAGTTTAAAGAGGGATGCTTAGAATTCTCATCCAGAGAGCTCTAATGCGCCACCAAACTGCAAGCTCAAGGATTCCATAGGATGCAGCTGTGAAAGTGAAACTGGTATCAAAATGCTGTACCTGTGTGAAAGGGCCCAAAGAAAAAGAATACAGTCAATAATTATGAGAGCCAGAGGTGGGGTTATGATGAACAGTATCTAGTGGTGCTGTTCACTGTTCCATAGATTCTTCTTTGTTTCTCTTCTTTATTTTCCCTGATCGTGACCTTCCTTTGTGTTAAACTTTGGCTTCCTTTCTTTCCTTTTTATTTGAAAGGAATCTTCTGTTCTGAACCTGATAACCTACCGAGCTCAGTCCATCCACCCAGCGAAGGATGGCTGGATCCACAACCTACAGGTCTTGATGGAAAGATTTTTCAGGTAGGATCCTTGCTCTCTGGCTCCTGTCTCATAGCCACGGCTTTCTGCTTGAGGTTAAATCAACCAGAGTATATAGCAAGGAGAGCCTGATAAAGTATGGCATTTTGCTGTGGTCAGAGTGGTGCACAAATACAGTTTAAGGAGGATATTGGCATAGGGGGACATGTCCGGAGAGGGGTGATAAAGGTGTTTTGAACAGCTTGGAAACTCAGCTCTGTAAGGACTAATTAAGGGAGTTTGGTGTGCTTAGCTTGGAGTAGAGATGGTTGGGAGGCAATATAGTAGCACTTTTCAAATATTTCAAGAATTAAGACATAGAAGATAATGAAGCCAATTTGTTTTTCCATTTCTTCAAACCACAGGGAAAAAAGAGGGAGAGCTTGTCTTCATGTGCTCCATGGATGGCTTTTTTTTATTTTGAAACAAGCCCAATGCGTTTCAGCCTGTGTCTATATTTCAGTGGCTACATAAAAACAAATACAAATAGAACACAAACCAACCTGTTCTCAAATGACAGGAGTTTTTGGTTAAATGTCAGGAAGAACTTCCCAATAGAATAACTAGTAAGAGTAATTTAATCTGTTAAGAGGTTTTTAATCATACAGTGGTAGACATCCAGCATCTGAGTAAAGATCTCTAGTGGAAGAAAACAAACTCCTAAAGCTGGACAAACTGCCTTGGTGTGTCTTTTCTTCCATTGGGGATTTTTACTCAGACAGTGGATAGCCACCATTGTCTGATTAAAAACCTCTAACAAAAGAAACTCCATCTTCCAAGTGGATGTTGTGCTGTTGGATATTGGTCATGGTTGTTCCCCACAGTAGGATTCTGTTAATGCACACACATCTTTTCTTGAAGTCCGACAGATTCTCATGTTAGTTCTTGAGAAGTTTGCAGTGTATTAGATGAATAAGAGGGAGCCAGCGTGCTGTAGTGGGAGACCAAGGTTGAAATCCCTGCCCAGCCATGGTGAAAGGAGGAATTAACTCTTTAAGATTTGTGAATGGTGTCTGTTAATAGATGGAAGTCTTTTTTTTTTCCTGTTTCTCTTTTGCAATTCCACTGGGTGGCCTTGGACAGATCACACTCAGGCTCAGAGGAAGGCCAGGGCAAACCTCCTCTGAATGAATAAATATTGCAGGGAAAACCCTAGAGTAATGTTGTTGTAAGTTGGAGTCGTCATGAAGGCATGTAACAGCAATAAACATACAGAAGGAAATAGGATTTTCCTTTTAACAACCCTTGTCCCCTCTTTCCCCCTAGAAACGAAAGTCGGAGTGCCGTTCGCATCAAAGTTTTGCACGTTCTCTCTTTTGTCCTGAGTGTCAACCGGCAGTTTTATGAGGTGAGACTTCTGTTTATTCTGGGAGACCTGGTCTGGTTCTTTTGGCACAGCAAGGCCAACCGAGCCTGCCTCTGCCCACTCACAGAAATCTTATTCTCTTGCAGGAGGAGTTGATTAACCTGGTGGTCATCTCCCAGTTGGCTCACATCCCAGAAGATAAGGACCATCAAGTTCGCAAGCTGGCTACCCAGTTGCTGGTGGACCTGGCAGAGGGTTGCAACACCCATCACTTTAATAGCCTGTTGGATATTATAGAAAAGGTGAGGCGGCTGTTCATTCCCCAGTAATTCTTTTGATAGTGGGGTCTGCACTCATTCCTAGAAGATGCAAAAGGTAAGGGAACAAATACTGTTTTGGATAAATTCAGGAAGCTCTTTTCTGATTTTCCAGTTTTAAGTGTTTTGCAGTGGGGGTGGGCACAGTGTGTTGTTCTGTTAACTGTATTGGATAGGTCATGTCCTGTTTAAATTTGGATGGGGCTGTCTTGTTCACTTGGTGGAGCGGAAGGGAGGTTTCTAGGTAGGTTTACTGCCTTCCCTAGTCAACCGTAGTAGCCAAAGTGATGAGCTGTAAGTCAGTAGGAACTTGGGTTCAAATCATACCTCTGCCCTAACCTAAGCAGTGTGTTTCAGGCAAATGTCTTCCCCTGCCCGGTTCCTTTCTCTCTCTGATAGCCAGAAATGACACATCTGATATTTAAGATCACAATACTTGCAACATAGCTGTGTCTTGGATCTTCCTCCCTTTCATGCACTACCTGTGCAATGGAATCTGTTAAACTTGCCTTTGTTTTTCGTATTTGTAAAGTAAAAAAACGAAAGTCCTCTTGAGCTCAGAAGCATGCCTTGACTGTTACTGCCCAGTTGATTCAGCAGATATTATTAATAATTTTGCTTGTTGAATGGGATCTGGACACTCAGCTTAACTCTTGTCTGGAGGTCAGTGCCTGATTGACACAGTCCATGGGATCTCTGCTCTTGTGATCTGTAAGCTTTGTAATCCCTGTGCAGTAAAGACTTAAGCCCCAGTGTGTTCTTCTCTTCCTGGAAAGGTGGCTTCCCATTCCCTGCTGCCCCCTCCTGAGCTGGAGGAAAGAGACCTCCTCTCTTACTCTGCCTCTTTAGAGGACGTGAAGACTGCTGTGCTGGGCCTGCTGGTCATTCTCCAGGTAAGTGCCATTTTGAATCACCATCCTTTGCCCCTGTGTTTACCCTGCCAGCATCAGACCCCTTCTGATCTTGGAAGCTAAGCAGGGGTCAGCACTTGGATGAGAGACCACCAACAAATTCCTGGTACTGTAGGGTATATTTCAGAGGAAGAAGCCAGCAAAACTACCTCTGAAGATTCTTTGCCTGTGAAAACTCTCGGAAAATCATGGGATTGCCTTAAGTCACCAGGTGATTTGAAGACAAATAGACACGTGCACATCTGGGTCTGTTTCTGAGACTCCCAAGGACTGAAAAAGGGAAGAAATAAAATAAACTGGAAGTGTTTCATTGTCTACTTTTGATTTAAAAAAATGGTAGGAGATTGATCTTGAGAAACCTAAAATGGCCACCCCAGAAGCAAATGAGTTCCCCTCTTCCCCTTTCTCTCTCTTTCTTTGTCCCACATGCTGCCCTCAGGGCCAGGTGGGGTGGGGAATGTTGCCCCAAATGCCCTCTGGGGGGCACAGGGAGATTTTTTTGCCATGTTTTTGGGCTCCCCTGGCCATTTTTGGCCTCTCCATAAAAGCTTCACAAAGCCATAAAGAGCATTTGGGGACAAAAAAATTTTTTTTGTGGGGGGATTGCAGCGAGGGGACACAGCCCACCAAAGTTTCCTGGGGGTCTCTCTGCTTGTCTGTCGATCGCTCTGTCTGGCACTCTGGCACTCTATTTGACTGAATATTTTTCAGGACAGGACAGAGAGAGAGTCTCTTGAGTGATCTCCAGAGGTCAGAAAAAGCTGGAGGGGGAAGTGGCGTGAGGCCCCCAGGCCATCTTTTCCCCACCTGTGCTTTCAAAGATGCAAACCAAAAGAACTTTGCCATCCCTGTTATGTTTCAGGCAGTGTCCTCATAGTTCCCACTTGACACAGTCTCCTCCTTCTCCCTCCAGACCAAACTGTACAGTCTGCCTGCCAGCCATGCCACCCGTGTTTACGAGATGCTCGTCCACCACATCCAACTCCACTATAAATATAAGTACGGCCTCCCAATCGCTGCTAGCATCCGGCTGCAGGTGAGCATCCTTCTCCTTACCCAGTTCCCATAGCAAGATGCTTTCAAGGAAGATAAACCAAAGGAGCACATCAATTCCAAACAGTGCTTTTTCGTTGCTTCCTAAAGGACAGTTGTGATGCAGAATTTTTCATATATTTTTGCTAGTCTTGAAGAGAGGGGAAAAGTGATACAAGACACCGATATCCCTGTTTGCTAACTACTAGGAATGATACTTTGCCATTCCATACAGCTTCTGAAATATGAGCAGGCCCTGCAGGGGTATTTTCAGTCATACTGGAATACCTGAAAAGACTAGAAACTTTCTGCTAGTGGAACGTCTCAGGATTCTGCCCTGGGCCCATGGCTGTTCAAAATTTTTATAAATTATTATTATTGTTGTTATTTTATTCATTTATATCCCACCTTTCTCTCAGTAATGAGACTCAAGGCAGGTAATAGCATATTTAAAACAAAACAGATTAAAAACATTCAATAGAAATATAAATACAAGTTGAGTGCTCTCTATCTGGAATTCTGAAATCCAAAATGCTCTAAAGTTAAAACTTTTGTAGCTACAACACCTGTACTGTTTTCATTTTTAAATACCTGAAATACCTGTTGTGTAAAAGATGGAGGAAGCTTGTTTTCGGCTGCTCCAAAGACTGAGACATGAACCAGTGTATTCAGATGACAAGAAGAAAGGATCCACCAAACATTAGGGAGAACCTCTTGACTGTAAGAGTCGTTTGACAGTGAAATAGAATGTCTCTGTTTCTTTGGAGGTCTGTAAACAGCATCTTTCAGGACTACTTTACTTGTTTATTCCTGTATGGCAGTAGGTTGGAATACATAACTCTATAATTCTGTGTTGATGATAGCCTGGCTTGAACCTGCCTTGGAAGGCTTGGGAGATCCCCGTAATGAAGAGCTCCTCTTTAATGCTTCTCTTTGTCATTTTTTTTAGGTGTTTGACTTCTTGCTCTCTCTTCAGGCCGACTCCCTCCACCGGCTGGGCCTGGCCACCAAGGACGGCCCTGTGAGATTCAGCCCCTATTGCCTCTGTGATTTTGTGTATGTTTCTTAGAGTGGTAACTTGGCTTTCGTAAGAGCTTGGCATCAACCGCCTCCTTTCCAGAGTATTTCTGCCTCACTGTGAGCAAGGTGGGATAGGATGTATACTTCCCATGGTCTAGAGCTCACTCCCCCCCCCAGTACCCTAGGTAGTGTGCGGTAGTTTTTGACCTGTAGTACCTTGGTAGTGTGATGTAGTGGTTTGGGTAGATCTCCCCGAACCCTAGTCTGGAACCTCTTCTCAGCCGTGGTTACCCACATGGTGACTTTGGGGGAGATACACTCAGCCTAAGAGGAAGGAAGTAGAGAGCCTCAAGTTAGGGTTGATTTGAAGGTGCCCAACAGCAGGGGAGTTGCCTGAAGTCAAAGCTGACTAAATGGAAGATAGTAACCTACAGTGGGTGTCCCCAGGCCCAGAATTGTCATGAACAATTTAATAACCCAACTCAAACGTTGCTGGAAGTCACTGATTTTATTTTCTCAGCCTTGTGTGTGAGGGAGTGACCTGGGGTGATGGTTATGCCCCATTTTGGCCTGAAACCAGCATTCCTGGGGTGGGAGGGATATCAGGTTTTCTTGACCCATTGTTTTCTTTTGTCACAGGTGAGCCTCTTGGGAGAGGGTGGATAGGTCATGAGCTGGGGAAAAACAGGCTGTATTTTATTTTGTACACATGGCCCATTGGCTGACCTTTCCCTACTCTTTTTCTGACCAAGAACTGGTGAACGAGTGGGTTCTGCTGTTCAACCAATTCCACTTCCTGACCATGCTCTGATCGCTAACCCATCAGATCTGCGGGGGTTGCCTCTAGTTGTTCTCGCACTCTCTCTGCCCCCCACTGGAGCAGCAGCCAATATTCCCCACCCCTTGCTGTAGTACCAACACTGCCATCAACACTATCAGAGCCAGCTTTTGTGTTAATGTCTGTACTCGTCCTGGTCAAAGGTGACTTCATCTGGTGACATCTTGCTGCCTTTTCTCCTCTTTCTGCCACAGGGAACCCGAGAAGAAACCTGCAGGCCCCCTCTCCCCTCCCTCAGGAAGTCCTAGCCTCCCCGCTCAGAGCGCAGCCATCCGCACCGGGCATTTACCTTATTCTCTACTCTTTGGCGTCCTCCTGCAATGCTTAAAGCAGGTGGGTGGGATGAATCTGAAATGTTGGAAGTTGGACCTTGGATTGGGGAGATTTTAAGGCCAAGCAGCACAGGACTGGAAGCAGAAGGCCATGGGCCAAGGTGCAGTTGACAGTTTATTGGAACCCTTTGGGATCAAAAGGAGCAGGGTTTTATTCCTTCCCTTTCTCTTTGTATGAGTTTTTAGCATCATTTAGCATCCCTCAGAGGGGGACACTTAAGTGCTATCTTGGAGCAAAGTTTTTTATATAGTGAAGAAGAAAGTAATATAAGAACAAACAACCTAATGAGAAAATGATGGTTACCAACTAGGAACAGGGCATGCAGTTTGCTTATTGTTCCTGGGAGCAGATTACCAAAGTCTTCTCCATCCCATAGTCTCAGTTATTTGTGATCCCTGGAACCCAGAAAAAAATGTTCCTGGTGGGATGAATTTGGCCAATGGGCCCCCTCTTCTCCAGAGAGACCAGTGGCCCCAGTATCTCTGCAAAGGACATGGTCTGTATGTCAGATCCAGCTCTTTCCAAACCACCCATGAATTTGTGTAATTTCCTCATTTTCTTCTTCCCTTCTAGGAGACAGACTGGAAGGTATTGAAGCTGGTTCTGAACAAGCTGCCCAGGTCTTTGCAGTACAAGGTGCTTTACTTGACCTCCCCTTGCAACCTTGATCAGCTGTCTTCTGCTCTCTGCAATATGGTAAGAGTCTGTCTGTCTCACTGGTTCTTCACCCTGTTAGCCATTTTTGGCCTGTTTGTATAGATAAACCATAGTGTCTGCGTTTGGAGGAGTTATGTGTCGTCAAGCCAGTTTTGACTTATGGTGGCCCTCTGAGTGAGAGACCTCCAGATCATCTCATTATCAGTAGCCCTACTCAGGTCTTTTGGACTCAGGGCAGCCCTGGCTTCTTTGGTTGAGTCAGTCTACCTGGAATGTGGTCAGCCTCCCAAGTTTTCCAACATTCTGGGCTGCAGTGTCTGTAGAACTTTCCTCCAGCCCCCTATTTCCAGTGAGTTGATCTTGTCAGCTTTCTTCACGGTCCAGCTTTCACTTCCGTACATAGAAATCAGAAATACTATGGTGTTGATGATCCTGATTTTTCCATTTAATGATACACTTTTACATTTGGGGATCATCTGGTTCCTTCCTATCTGCCTTTCCAAGTCTTAGTTTTCTTCGATCTGGGTAATGTCATATAATTATAATGCTGTATGTTCTCCCAGCTTACAGACAAAAAGATGACGGAGCGCCTAAGGGGCATCCCAGAAGGGCTTTCCCGGAATGACTTGCACCTGGCTGTCGTTCCGGTGTTGACTGCTTTGATCTCTTACCACAATTACCTGGACAAAGCCAAGCAGGTATTGCACACAGCGGATTGAATGTGACTTGCAATGGCCCGTGGCTTTGGTATTCTGATTAATTTCTCCTTTTGGAGAGAAGGGCACACTTGCAAAATATAGTAATAAGGGCTCTCTTGAATTTGAGTTTCCTTGATAGACAGAGGTAAACCCTCATGCATGGGGTTTAAAAACAACAACAAACCTTATACTGTGTAGGTTGTGGCTGGGTATGTTTTGGACCGCAGTAAGAATTCCAGAAGATTGGATGTGGGAACCATTGTGATGATGATGATTTTTAATAGCAGTAGTAGTAACAATAATGATTTTTATTAAACATTTTCAAATACAATAATATCTTTCAAATACTATAATATTGTATCTAATACATATTAGATAGAAACAGAGAAAGAGAGAAACAATGAAAGAAAGCAAAGAGGAAAAGAGATAATAAGGAATCTAAGATAAGCAATAACAATAAAAGAAAAGAATATATAATATATATTGACTTCCAGCTCTCCTAATATTATACTTAACAATACAGGTTAATTTCTTCGTTTGTAAATACCATTCAGATACTTCATCTGCTTGTCTTTCCTGATAACACTAATTATCCAAGCCTACAGTTAGCATAACTTAGGCTTTTTTCTCACAAAAAGCCTATCAGAAGCCACATTACACTTTACCTTTCCCGTAACCCTGCTGTGCTCTCTCTCCACCCAGCGGGAGATGGTTTACTGCCTGGAGCATGGGCTGATCTACCGCTGTGCCAACCAGTGCGTCGTGGCTCTGTCCATCTGCAGCGTGGAGATGCCAGATATTATCATCAAAGCCCTACCGGTCCTGATTGTCAAACTGACCCATATTTCAGCAACGGCCAACATGGCCATTCCTCTCCTGGAATTCCTTTCAAGTGAGTTTGCGGCATCCTTCTCTCTTTAGTCATGGTTGGGAGGAGGACCCAACAAAAGGAAGGTGTCTCTGCTTTCCTCTCCCATGGTTGAAACCATGGTGGCTATTTTAGATGCACTGAAAGGCCAGGGTGGGGCCTGTGGCCCTGCAGATGCTTTTGAACTCCAATTCCCCTCATTTCCTATCTGTTTGCCCAGCGGTTAGGGACAATGGGAACGATAGTTCATTAGCAAGTGCATGGTTCATCCCAACCTCTTAGGTCATGCTGGGACATCTCACTGTATTTGTGCCCCAATGCATCTTGCGTTAGAGAACCTCCTTGATTCTGTGAAGGTTCTGCCATTTTAATGTGGGGCAGGAGAGTTTTTACAAGCATGCCAAGGCCCCAAAGCACCTTTTGATATGTGGGACTAGTTGCATTTTTCTTTGGACCTGGATTCTTGTCTGCAAATAGGACTGTAATAGGCCAAGGACAGTGAGGGTGGCAATCAGTGTCTTGCTTTGTAGAAGCCCTTAGTTAAGACACAGCTCCTGCAGGCGTCCCCCAGTCCCAAACTGGGTGGCTGGACCAGTACCGCTATTCGGCTTGTCAGCTGACTTTGCTCTTTTTCTTCTTCCTCTGACTCGGCCTTTGGAAATATTCCAGCACTGGCCCGACTGCCTCATCTTTACAGGAATTTTGCTGCAGAGCAGTACGCCAGCGTGTTTGCCATCTCCCTGCCTTACACAAACCCCTCCAAGTAAGTTGCAGGGGTTTTTCCCCTGAATGTTTCTTTAGCACTTGGCAGACAGAAATTCAAGGGTTTTTTTAAGTCGAGTGCCTTTGTGTCAAGCCCTCACCCCCTTTCCTTTTTGTCCCCCCCACTCACGCTTGCACCCCCAGTCACAACATGAGTGACCTGTTCCCAGCTTGTCAGCCTCATCCACAGCCAGCAGAGGCATACAGCTCTCCTCTTGGAGTTCTTGGAGGATTCCAGTTCACCTGGAATCCTCACTGTGGATTACATGGGACTTAAACCTACATTCTCTCTTTTTCTGACATTTGTTGTTGCTGTTGCATACCTTCAGCCCTATCACAGGGTTTTCTTGGCAAGGTTTGTTCAGAGAGCATTTGCCTTCCTTTGAGGCTGAGAGAGTGGGCTTGTCCAAGTTGATCCAGAGGGATTCCAGAGCCAAGTGAGAGCTCACAGAATCCTAGTCCAATAGTCAAAGTGCTATACCACATTGGCTGATTTTTAAACGTTGTGCAAGGAGATACTTGGTACCTTCTGCCGGAATGGGTTTTCCCAGGCTGCATAGTGACATCCAGGTGCCACCGAAATGCAGATTTCCCTCTTTCCAAGCCAAACAGGCCCTGCCTGGCTGTGGGTATGCTCTAGGAGAGCTCCCTATCATACCAGCTCTCTTCTGGCCCTCAGTCACAACCACCTTGGTTGAATGCTTTTCAAGAGCATCCCCATGCTGAGTTTGTTGCCCTAGTCTTACTGGGAGGTTCAAATCCTCCTTCTTTCCCTACAAAGGGCTGCATCTGGTACATCAGTCAGTGCTTGACAAAGGCTCTCCTTAGTACAACATCTTTGTGTGGCTCCTTTTAATCCTCAGTTGGGAGATCTGAGTGCCTGTCTACCACTCCAGGCTTCTGTTGAAACCTCATTCCTTCCATAAACTTTCCCAGGTTTAACCAGTACATCGTCTGCCTGGCGCACCATGTCATAGCCATGTGGTTCATCAAGTGTCGCCTTCCTTTCCGGAAGGACTTTGTTCCCTACATTACCAAGGTGAGCTTCTCGTGCATCATGAAAGAAAGATCATGAAAGAAAGATGGAGGGAAGGCACTGACAGGGCAAGGAAACAAATCTAGGACCAGAGCTCTTCCTCTACACAGGAGGGGACTTCCTGCCACCACATTGCACAGCCAAGCTCTTGTGCTTTTCCAGTGGCAAAAAGGGGGTGGTAATGGGGTGATATTGATGATTTTGAGGGCAGGGGGCTGTATCCCAAAACTTTCTCCACCTCTGGAACTTGAGGCAGCTTAACAAAAATTAAAGCAAATGCAGATTAAAGTCCACATCACTAAAAATGTGCAAACATTTGTATTGATAGAATAAAACTTATTAACATTATTTATTATCAGATATTAATCAGTTTTTCCTTTTCATTGCAGTTTGTATTGCGGGGAGGTCAGAATTTTTTCCTGTTTCAGTTAAAGTAGTTGGGATAACAGATTGGTTTTTTAGTCACGGGCTTTGCTATTATATTTAGTTTTACCTTAAGTTAATACATAGATATTGTTCATGTATAGTTTGCTCCCTTTTCTTTTCTTTTTCTTGTAGTTGTGAATCAGTTTTTATGTCTGTATTAAAATTAATAAATCTTACTCCCTGCTTGGTAGGGCTTGCGGTCAAATGTCCTCCTCTCCTTTGATGATACCCCTGAGAAAGACAGCTTCCGGGCTCGTAGTACGAGTCTGAATGAAAGGCCAAAGAGGTAAGTTGCTCCTGGTTGCAGAAGGGAAGGATCATTTCCCCTTCCTGATCAGTCCCTGGGAGGGCTGATAAACTTAAAGTGAACTGTCATGTTAATGAAGCCCACAGTCTGATCCAACTCGAGTTAGAGTCTGGGCTTTTTCTCCTGAAAATCACCTGGCTTAGTTGAGGATTTAATCCTGCTAGAAGAGTTTTAGTGGGCCATCTCTTAGCCAGTAGTGGCTAGGCAGCAGCTGTAAAAATCAGTGAGCTATCACTCCACTGGCACCACTTTTCAAAAGTTATTAGCACCAAGCCAGCCAGATTTGCAGATTAAAGAGGCAAAACTTGGCAGAAATACTTTAGTAGTTGTCCCAAAAAGAATGACGGACAGTTGGACGGCCCTTCTGTTGTTTGCAGTGGCTGTGCTTCGTTTGTCAGCTGGTGCTGCTTCTGCTTTAGCTGCCTCAATGGCAAGGAAAGACGTACCAGCCCTGTCTTGCTGGCTGTGCAGGAGCAAACACAGCAGCCCCAGGGAGCAGATGGCGGTAGTCTGGAGTGTTTCTTTCAATACCTGTTTCCATCGCCAGACTTTGTGCACCAATGAGATTTTCATTTGAATCAGGGTGATCTAAGGTCATATCTCTGAACTATTGTCAAGGGGTGGGGGGAGGAGAGTTATTTAGAAGTTGCCTTTCTTCATTGGTTTGCCCAGAAGGAATTTAACCCAGTGGTTCTTAAACTGGGGTCTGGAGACCCCTGGGAGTGCGCAGAGCCCTCATAGAGGAGTCTGCGAAGCCCTACTGCTGGATACCAAGAGCTGCAGCAGCAACAGTGAGTTGCCCAGAGTCACTCAGTACCTGAGCGGGGATTTGAATCCTAGCCTCCAGAAGCCTTTAATAAAAAAAATAAATACTTGATTGTTTAAATCTCAATTTAAATATTTAAATCTTGAGTTAAGTCTTGGGGATCCATGGCAACAAATTGTATTTACAGGGGGCCCCCAGTAAAGAAAAGGTTAAGAAGCTCTGGTTTAACCATTTAGTTTAGCACTGACACCCTAGTTACTTAGATATCTCACTGTGCACATATATTCTACTATACCCACAAGTCTCCAAAGGATACAGCATACCTGTCAATGGAGCACTCTGAATTGTTCTGTGACTGCAAGGTAAAGCACATTGGGAGAATTGTAACACAGAGGTGGGAATCATATGGCCTTTGGATGTTACTGCATTGTATCTCCCAGCATTCCTGATCATTGGTTGTCCTGGCGAGGACTCCTGGGACTTGGAGTCCATCAGCAGCTGTAGAGCTGCGTGATTCTCACTCCTGATTTGTGTGTTACAAACTGGATCCCATACTTTTCCAGTTGAGGTTTTCCTGTGTTTTCTGTTTCCTTGTGTGCTGTGATTCTATCACTCTCACTTTGCCTTGGCATTTGTAATTGCCCTGATTTGGAATAGTATTGATTTTATAAAGGTGTTTGGTTAGCTGTTTTGCAAAACCTTTGTTCCTGGTTTTGGTTATAGCCATAAACTGTTAACCGCACAACCCACGATGTTTTGGGAGCATCAGTCCTACAAAAAGACATCTGTGCTTGAACATTCATTGGCTTCTACAATTTGCTTTTGGTCATAAGATGACCAAAGAAGTCTAAGAAGTTCTAAAGTGTGTGCAGTACTGTAAAACTGAAATATACTGGAGTTCAGTTCAGTCCTAGGACTCTTTTGGGGAGGGACAAAGGGTTTCAGCACAGCTCAGGAACAGAATACAGAAACATGTTAACACACTTCGATTTGGTTTGCTTTTATAATGAGGTATGTTCTGCTCCAAAAGACTCCTGTGCCACTCAGGTCAGACTCAGAAGTATAATCTAAAGCAGGATGGACAAAGTGTGGCACACCCTCCTGACCTTCTCTGCCTTCTCTGAAAAAACTGCCAATGGGTACCAGGTGCTGCAGGCTGTATTTCAGAGGAAGGAACTGGAAAAAGCAGCTCTGGGATTCCTTTCTTAAGAAAAACCCTAGGAAATTCATAGGTCAACAGGCAACTTGAAGGTCCACACTTTACTTTTAAACCCATAAAGAACACTTGGATAATTTAAGAAGTTAAAACAGTCTGAAGCCACATATTTATACAGATTTGGATGCAGTCCTTTGGCCCCAGAATTTTTGGCAATAAGCTGGAACGATTCATCAGGGTTGGTCTCAGTCAGGCTGCTGGGGAGACCATTCTGTATCTGGGGTGCTACAACAGAGGAGGCCCTGTCCCTCACCGTCCTGCTGGTTGTGAGTCAGAGAAGGCCTCTCTAGCGGATCTCTGCAGGTGCATAAAGGGAGCAGCACTCCTTTAGATATGGAGATTGCAAGCTGTTTGGGGGTTTAAAGGTCATCACTTAGTCTCTCACAGCCCCCCTGAGCAGCAACAAATGTTCCCCACCCCTTGTCTTGTAATATTTCAACCAACCCTACCAATCAGCTTTCATGTTAATTTGTGCTGATTTTTATTTGCGCGTGTTTTCTTTTCAAGTTAACATTTATCAATCTGGGCCAGAGAGGGGGAGGTGTTGGCTTTCTTTTGGCTTTTGTTCTCAAAATGTTTATGCTTTTGAGTTCTGCTTATTTGTTTTTAACGCCCCCCTCCCCTCCTTTTTTCCCCCTTTTGGCATCCTATTTTTTTTCTCTCTTTTTTTTTTTATTTTTTGCATCACCTGCTGGGACTTTGGTGGCCTTTCAACTACTACCCTTCCAATGATTTCTTTCCACTGCCAATTTTTTTTTTAAATCACACTCTCTTTGTGCGGTGGGGTCTCGGTGCTGCTTCACCTTAGTAGTTTTAAAATAGCCAAAAGTGCCAGGCAAAGCTCGAATAACTCTCCTCCAGTGAAAGAGCTGAAAGAACCCTCGCCAGCTGATGCCTTCCGGTCTCGCAGCATCAGCGTGTCTGACCATGTGGCCCACAGGTAGTCATGCTTGGAAACGGGGAGGGCCAGCAACGACGTGCTCTTGCGGGCCACGTCGCTTTGCTGGCCCTTGGGGAGGAGTACGGGGAGGAGGGGGCTGGGGATGGCATTGCATGCTGGGATCCTTGCATGACGTCCTTAGAACTGACACAGACTCATATGCACGCACAACTACACACCCCATTAGCTTTGTCAGTGGTCCCCTGCATGATTTCAGGCAAAGTGAGTTACATGTTTAGTGCTTAGTGTAAAATGCCAGTTCAGATTGAGTCTCTCTTATCTGAAATGCTTGGGACCAGAAGTGTTCTGTATTTTGGATTTTTTTTTTTTTTTGGATTTTGGAATACTGTACCTTTTTGGAGCAGACTTGTGTCTTGTTCGTTCAGTACTTGTGTTGTGTACAGGATGCAAGGCTTTAGAGAAACTGAGGATCTGTGAAATGCTGGGAGTCCAAGCACAGTGCTCAGTGCAAATCCACACCTCCCACCATCTCACAGATCCTCAGTCTCTCTCCAGTTTCATTTCTCATATGCAACACAAGCAATGAACAAACAAGATGTACAGCTATTCCAAAAAGCCACTGTATTCCAAAATCTGAAATACAGAACGTTTCTGATCTCAAACATTTTAGATAAGAAAAGCTCATCCACATCACTTCAGGCCCTCCAAAACCATTTTCCTGAAAAGCAGAAATCCAATTGTTAGGTTTACTTGAATTTCTCCTCACTGGCTTCTTGGTCTCGCCCCTTTTCCCATCGCTTTAGGGTATAGAAAGTTGCAGTCAGTTTTGGCTTGACCTTTCCTGATTGGGTTTTTTTCCTGAGCCAAATTGTATAATCCCTCAGCAGTGATGGTGCTGGCCAGAGCTAAACAGAGTGGCAAAACCTGGAGGGCTGCAAGTTCCTGCCCTTGCATTAAAAGGGACCAGTATTGGAAAACAGTGTGCTTTATGTCAGCAGGAGTGCTTCCTTGTCCAGTGGTGGAGTGAAGCTAGTGATTCCTTTAGTCCATAGAGGAGGGGGTAACTATTGGAAGCTAGGGGTCACATTAGCCCCCCCCGGAGCCCCTGGAGAGCCAGAGCCCCCCTTTGCTCAAATTTTTGTTTGCCCCCAAGTGCCCTGACGCACCCTCTAAGCCATTCAGAGGGCATTTTCATCATGTTTTTGGCTTCCCATGACCGTTTTAAGCTCAGGAGAGACCTTTACAGCAACAGGAAATCATTCCTTGTTTCAGCAGAACAGGCTTTCCTGGGCCTTAAATGGCTGAACGGAGTAAAAATCCCCCCCTCACCACCTAGAGAGAATTTGAGAGCAAAGCCCTCTTTTTTAAAATTACTTTTTTAAAAAAAAAAGATACGGCCCATGGGATTGCATGTACCCAGTGGATGCCCTTTGCCCAGCCCTGCTTCAGTCCTTCTGTTATTATCCTGTGGATAAATTCATATTGATGGACATTTGTGGTACTGTTCTCTAAGCATAGCAATGTAATAACAATGGGCTAAAATTCTTTGTCTCTTAATCAGCTATTCTAGTTTTCAGAGGTCTGATTTGAAACTGAGTCAAAAACCTGTGACCCATGAGCCGGTCCTGTTTGTCCAGGTCTCATTCTCTCCAGACACACATTGCCTAACCATTTAGGAGTCAGGCAATGCTGAGCTTAAAAAAAAATGCTGCTCTTTGTGTTTTGCCTTCTGTCCACAAAGTTATTTGTATACTTTGAAGTCACACAGTCTCTTGCATTCACAAATGCAGGGTGGGTCAACTTTGTAGAACGTCCTTTGCAGAGTCAGTTAAACAGATAGCAGAATCTGACATCCATAAAACCAAACTAATCTTCCCCCGTCCCCTGCGTATAAGCACCCCTGGCCCAGCCTGCTGCATGCTTTTGTGATCCTTGGTTGCCCGCCGTTGTGCTTGATGTCCCAACTCATCCTTCATTTCAGCCGGATACAGACATCCATCACCAGTGCCAGCCTGGGGTCGGCAGATGAGAACTCGATGGCCCAGGCGGATGACAACCTGAAAAATCTCCACCTGGAACTGACGGAGACCTGCCTTGATATGATGGCCAGATATGTCTTCTCCAATTTCACCGCTGTGCCCAAAAGGTTGGCCTTGTCAACGCTGCCGCTTTGAAAGTGTCAGTCGGCCACTGCCAGGCAGTTCTTCCAGTTCACAGTCCCTGTTTTCCTGACTCTTCTAGGTCTCCCGTGGGAGAGTTTCTCCTGGCTGGAGGGAGGACCAAGACCTGGTTGGTGGGGAACAAGCTGGTGACAATCACAACAAGTGTTGGGACGGGAACCAGGTCACTGCTGGGTCTCGACTCTGGGGAGCTACAAGGCAGCACAGATTCAAGGTGAGCTTTGTCATGTATCTCATCTTTTGCAAGCATTTTCCTGGCATCTACTCTCTGATCCTTTTATTGAGAGATTTCCAGGGAAAGAGCATAGAGGCTTCTGCGTGTAAAAGGCACGTGCCCTCTCACTGAGCCATGAGCTTTGCCCCCAAATTAACCTTCAAGACAGGCAGGTATTAGTGCTTTCTTTATGAATTGACAGTGTGTTTGCTTTGGTTCCCAGTTCAGACCACAACTTGCAAGTCCGACAGACAAAAGAGGCACCAGCCAAATTGGAGTCTCAGGCTGGCCCACAGGTGGCTCGAACTCGCAACAGAGTCAGGTCAATGTCTGGTAAGGAGCTGCCCTTGATTGTGTGTGTGTGTGTGTGTGTGTGTGTGAGGGGGAGGTGTTTTGCTTGGATCCTCCTCAGCAGTTGCTTGTGTCCTTCCTTTCAGCCTTGGATCAGTGTTCACCCCTCTCTTAAGCGCTCTGGTCTCCCCTTTGATTGTTGTTTTTGTCTTCTTCTTCTTCTTCTTCTTTTTTGCTTCTCAGGTGGGCACGCTCTACGGGTCGGCGCATTAGACAGTTCTTCCACCTCCTCTTCCTCCCATTTCCCAGTCAACTCCATGCCGCAGGCATCACCGGCTTCCCCTGCACCCCGTGGAGACAAGGCTGTTTCTGGGGTTCTGCAGAAGGAGAAGGCCAACTTGGCCACCTACGTCCCACTGCTGACCCAAGGATGGGCCGAGATACTGGTGCGGAGGCCAACGGGTAGGTGGCGGGAAACTGTCTGTGGATTTTAAGAAGTGGGAATGGTTAGCATGTACACTTTTTCCTCACTTGATAAATATAAAGAGTTTATTTTCGGTAATTGCATGTAATTCAGGCAAGGGCTAAAGGAGGGGTGGGCACAAGGCACCCTGGGGTCATGTGTGCCCCCCCCAAGGCTGCTTTTGTGGCCTGCTAGAATCCCCAGACAGCCAAAACAAAAAGGGAACGGTGTGAATTTGATCTCCTGGAAGTCTCTGGAAGCAACAATTTGCTTTTTGTGCTGCTTAAAATTGCAAAAGAGTCATTTTTCAAGAACAAGAGTGGCCTCCAGCGCACTGACATCTTCCTTTTTCTTTCGGCACTTTTGGCTGTCTGTGTGGCTCAGAGTTGCTCAGCCATCTCTAAAGTGAATAAAAGGCATGCTTCAAACCGAGACTGTGGTTTTCCTGGCACATTACACCTGTTATAACACTGGTTAACACCCCAGTCTCACAAAACTTTCTTGCCATTTATTGCATCTCCTTTTTGGGGCATCACCTGACATTCCAAAAGCTCCCTCCACCATTCTTATGTGTATATACTCTCATTTTTGCTTGCAGATTGCATACAGTTGACACTCCGTTTCCATGGATTTAACCAATGATGGCTTGAAATTATTTTTTTTCAAAATTTGATTCTACCATTTTATATAAGGGATGCCATTTTACTGCACCACAATACGTAATGAGACTTGAGCATCCACAAATTTTGGTATCCACAGGGGTCCTGGGACCAAATCCTGCTGGATACCAAGGATTCACCGTACTCTATTTGTTTTTGGACATCCAGGCAGGGGCAGGTGCGAAGATTAAAAATATAACAAATATTTAATAAGCATAAAATGAATGAATGAATGCTTTTTAAAATCCATTTATTTTGGAATTCATTTTCCTTAGTCTGGTGAAAAGGCACATGTGGCTACATCATTAGTTTGGTTAGCAGTTTTCTGTCCCCAAAATTCCACAGAGGCGAGTCTGTCTCTCAGTGGCCTTCTGCCACGTTTTCAACACTTCTTACTCTGTGTTCCAGGTAACACCAGCTGGCTGATGAGCCTAGAGAATCCACTGAGTCCCTTCTCTTCAGATATCAACAACATGCCCCTGCAGGAGCTCTCCAATGCCCTCATGGCCGCCGAGCGGTTCAAGGAGCACCGTGAGACCGCCCTGTACAAGTCACTCTCAGTCCCTTCCTCCAGCTTGCCCACAGGAACATCCAAGCCCTCCCTCCTGCAGCGCTCCAACACAGGTGAGGCAAAGCGGCTGCCGGAGCACTCAACCCCACGTGAGAACTAGGACATCGGGAGAGAAATGTGGAGAATTGGCGGCCGCAGCAAGAACAGCTGTGCTGGCCTCCCTCCAAAGGTGGCCAAAAAGTCATGCTTGCAGGCCCAGTGTATCTTCTGGAGGTGAAGTTTTAAACTCATTCTGGAGTGATTTCAGGGTTGTGGGTATTCTGCACTTAAACTTTCCTTTAAAAGGAAAATCACATCTACACCCTCTAGATTACACCTCTGCAGTAAAATGTGCCTTTCAGAGTGAAAAGGCTAGAAATTTTTAGGAATATGTAACTAGTTTTTGCTGCTTCTTCTGCTGAGCAAAGCATCTTCTGTTACATTTCTGTGAGGGTTAATCAGTGCAGCTTCCCTCTGGATTGTTCCCCAAGGTTGGGGCCTTGCCTGCTTCTCAGAGTGCCCACAGTCAGCCATCTGAGGGGTTGGCATGCTCTGACCATTTCCTTGCCTCCTTCCTTATGCCCGCCCATGCCTGTAGGCGTTCCTACCTGCTTCCCACCCTCTCCTTTTCTCCCATGTACTCCATTGCAACCAGCTCCTCTTGGCAACCTGTTAAATTCTGTGCCTTTTTTGTTTCTATTATTAGTTATTACTTTTTTGCTTTCCACATGGTCTCTCTCTCTCTCTTTCTCTCTCCTTCCTTTTTGATGTAGCTCCTTCCTTGATTTTCCCTTCACAGTGGCTTCTTTCTCTTCTGTGTACCTGACCAGTTCTCAAGAAAAGTTGTACAGGAGCATTTCCTGGGCAGGTATACGTGTGCCTATCTTTAAAGGAGGTTTGATTTTCTTTTCTTTTCTTTCTTTTTTTTTTTTTTAGGGCAAGAAATTGGGGTGGGAGCAGGCATTCATGTAGAAAGAAACACCGCTGTGATTCCTCATGCTTCCATCCAGCCTCCCCTGTCTTTCTGTCTGTCTCCAGTTGCATTGCACTTAACAAATGGAAACCCGAATGAGCATGAACAAGTCCAAGCCAGACCAGGCCTTCCTCTCTCTCTCTTTGGCCCAAAGATCCTCAGAAAGATTTTGGCATCAGCAAGGGCTGGGTGGGTGTTCCATAGAGACAACATATAGAGCACAGAAAGAGTAAAATGGACAACTGGCATGCAGTGGCACTGCCAAGCTTTAAGAAAAGAATGCTTGGTGTTTCAGTCTTTCTCACTTCTCCACTTTCCCTTCAGTTTTCTAAACCTTTCAATTGCAGCTTCTCTAGCTGCTGCCACTGCGCCCAAAAATAGATGTAGAAGTTTAACTTCTTAAACTGAAAGCAGGGTTGTTCAAAAATCTACCAAGAGGTTGTAAGGGGTGTGTAAGAAAATCTTTGATAATACCAAAGGTCCATTTAACCCAATGTTATGTTCACTCGGTCACCACCCGATTGCCTCTGGGAATCCCACTAGCTAGACATGAGCGGGCAGGCTTCCCCTGCTTCTCTGACAGGTTAGGGACCGGAGCACTGTCAGAAAGTGGAAATGGTTGAAAAGCAGAACCCATCTCCTGTGGGGAACATGAGGGACTTATGGGGGCTTGCTTCAGGCCAACTGCGTGTGTGCACTGCTTGTAAAGTCTCTCAGATGACTTGGCACTCTTTTCCCCTTTGGAGCTTGCTTTGCAAGTAGTGCCTGCACAGTCCCAAGTGCACTTCCGTAGGCAAGGGCTGATGGAAGCCCACTGTTTCAGTGCTTGCAGTACAGGTAGGTTCCATTGATTTAACCAGGGTATCTGCTCTTTCTGTTGGCAAGACTTGGTACTGTGCATGCATGGTCCCAAACAAGTCTCTGTAGTTCAGAAGAACTGGCAAAAGAGCAGACCTGATGTTAAATTAATGGAACCATCCTTAATTCGGAAGCACTGAAAGAGCAAGTTGTGAGATAACAGGGCATTGAAAGTCAGGGGCTTCCTGTATATGCAGCTTTTCTCTCACAACTCATCTGTTGTCAACCTCTTATTACACTACCATTTTTAGACCTTTTCAGAAGTCCAGTTTATACATGGGAACCTAAAATGGCCCTTCATATGACTTTTTGAGTGAAAGCGAAATTCCAAGACAGAATTTACCACTGTTAGCTGCTGTACTAGGTGGGATATTCTTAAAATCTCCCAAGAGGAACCTATACCAACATTTCACCTGCTGTCCGTTCACCCAAAGAATAACACCTGGGCTACAAGGCTCCTGGGCAGGGGCATTTGGGAAGAATACAGAATAAGGGCCGCCAGGGTCTTTCTGGCTTGGACAGTTTAGCAGTCAGCACGTTTTCAGAAAGGGCATGGCTGTGTACATTCAGTGCTAACTCTGAACCCCTGCTTTGAGGTAGCATTTTTTGAGATGCCAAACTGCAGCCAGTTCCCTGCCTCCCAAGCTGCTGTTGTGGTGGTCTGTTTTTCTCTGTTTTTGTCTGGTTGTTTTTTTCCCCTTTTTGGTGATTTTGCTAATATCCTTTGCGTGTCAGTTTTTTGGGCAGAAAAGTTAACCTTTGCATTTTCACTTTACCTCTTTAATTTGTTCACTATTGGGGTAGCTTCCTACACTTCAGCCTTCTCCTCATAACAAAAGAAAAAGAAGGAAAAAATCCACTTAGAAGACTAATAAAATCCCTCAGCAGTGTTCTAATGGTGTGCGCAAAAGCCTTAATTTCTGTTTGTGAACTTCTGTTCTTCTGTGTGTGTTTAGCAAGTCTTGTAAAAACAGAGTGGGTTGAACCTCCCTTATCCAAAACACTTGGGACCAGAAATGTTCTGTATTTTGGATTTTTTTTTCAGATTTTTGGAATATATTACCTTTCTGGAACAGACGTGCATCTCATTTGTTTGCTGCTTGTGTTGTGTATGAGAGGCAAGGCTGGAGAGAGGCTGAGGATCTTTGAGATGATGGGAGGTGTGTGTTCGTGCCAAGCCCTACACTTGGATTCCCACATTTCACAGATCCTCAGTCTCTCTCGAGCCTTGCATCTTATACACAACACAAATAACAAATGAAGAAGATGCAAGGCTATTTCAGAAAGGAAGGCAGAAATGAGCGGCTGGCAGCAAAAAGAGAGAGGCCAGATCTGAGAGATAAACAAGCAGGAACACTGTAGCCATTGCCTTGGAAGGAGAAGCAGGTGACTGGTAAAAAGTTTTTGGGTCTTGGAGGTTTTTGGGTTTCAGATTTCCAGATAAGGAGAGCTCAACTTGTATTATGGAGAAAGAGACTCCTAAAGTCTCCAGTTCAAATCGCATCTCTGCCATGCACTCACCAGATGGTCTCCACAGACCAACTTTTTTCAGCCTCAGCTATGTAGAGGTAATAATATTGGTCAAGCTTACAGAGCCATTGTCAGTATGTCAGCAATCCCATTAAGGTCACATATGGGAGATGCTTGGAAAATTGTGGTTGAGAATGCACAGGCTACACCTTGAGGCTGATTCAAAAGAACAACCCACAGCTTTTAAAGAACAAATGTAAATTTAGGGCTCTCCTTTAAAACCACAAAGGAGAAAACCAAAGCGTTCTTGACATTTGGCCAGTGAGATTTAAAAAGAGAGAATATAACCCCCTTGGTTTGGCCCATGTGGTTTTGGACAAGGCTGGAGTGTCTGTGGATGAGGGGCCCTGCCCTCCCAGTGTCCCCCCCCCAATGTTTTACCCTTGTCATTTCTGTCTCTTGATAGAATCCGCTGTTGTTCTGGAAGAAGGAAGCCCCCCAGACGCCGATCTGAACGAAAAGGCCTGCCACCCAGAATCTCAGGAGATTGAAGACTTTGAAGCTGTGTGTGCCGACCCAGGCCTCATCGAGGAGAAGTTGGGCAAAGGCCATGGGACATACAGTCGGGTAAGGCCTTTTTTTTCTGAGGGAAGTGTGGCCAGGAGAAGGCCAGTCTTTGTCTGTCAAGCGCTAGGAGGTCAAAGGGAGACCCTGAAGTCTCGGGGTGCTGGGAATCCTTTGAAAATTCAGGGCAAAGGAGATGATCTGCATTTTTCTGGACCCTATTACATTCGATCCCACTCCTACAACAGTGTGAGTATGCTTTATCCCAGAGGCCGCTTGGTACTGCATCTGAAGAACTGGGTTTATAGCCACGAAAACTCATGCTGAAATTTTTAAAAAGTCTTTAAAAAATGACTGTGTGGATGGCCTTTGACCATAGGCAGACCTTTGCCCATGTTGACCTCTGGCAACCTCCTTGGTCAAATAGGTTGCTGGTGAAAGGCATTTTTTTCCAGTTTGCTGATTCATGTTATCCCTCTTCTTCCTCTTGTTACTTTTGCCTATAGTCTTCCTCAACATCCAGTCAAGAGGAAAAGCCCCTGAAACCAGAAGACTTGGTGTCCATGGGCATTCCCATTGAAGGAACCCGGAATCTGGAAGACAGCCGGGCTTTTGAGGCCCTTTCGTTTCAGCCATCCCAGCCCCTCAGTAAGTCCAGCTCATCTCCGGAGCTACAGACCCTCCAGGAGGTCCTCAAAGATCCCGCTGGTGAAGATCCAGCAGGGAAGCTGAGCAGTGACGTCAAATCCAAGTCCCAGTCAGGACATTTGGAAGGAGAGGCGGCGGCTGGATGGCTGGGGAAAAGAGAAGATGAGAGGTCCACTGGAGGAGGAGCCAGGGTGGTGGGCAGCATCCCTGCTTCTTCCCCCCACTCCCCAACCGGCCATCGGCCCCGGGGGTACACCATCTCCGACTCTGCCCCCTCAAGGAGGGGCAAGCAGATTGAGAGGGACCCTTTCAAAGGCCGGGCGGCTGCCTCCAATGCAGAAAAGGTGCCCGGTATCAACCCCAGGTGAGTCTTTGGAAGCCTTTCTTTCGCCAAATGTGTAGCATGCACCAGAAGCCCCCATTCTGTATCCAAAATAAATCAGAGCTAGGACACGTTCAGAAGAGGGTGACCAAAATGGTCAAAGGCCTGGAAACCATTCTGTATGAGGAGCAGCTTAGGGAGCTGGGTATGTTTAGCCTGGAGAAGAGAAGGTTAAGAGGCGATAGGGTAGCCGTGTTTAAACATTTGAAAGGATCTCGGATGGAGGATGGAGCAAGCCTTTTTTCTGCTGCTCCAGGGACTAGGACACTGTGGCGCAATGGCTTCAAACCACAGGAAAAGAGATTCCACGTAAACATTTGGAAGAACTTCCTGATGGCAACAGCTGTTTGGCAGTGGAATATGGTGCTGCCTGGGGAATGGTGGAGTCTCCTCCTTCTTTAGAGGTTTTTAAACAGAGGCTGGATAGCCATCTGTTGGGAATGCTTTGATGGGGTCTCCCTGCATGGCAGAATAGGGATGGACTGGATGGCCCTTGTGGTCTCTTCCAGCTCTAGGATTGTACGATTTAAATATCTTTTGGAAATGGAGCCATGAGGCCAAATCCTGTTGTTAGCCCTATCTGGAGTAGAATCATTGGATCAGTGGAATTTACCTCACCCTTGTCCAATTGAAGCAATGGGTCTGCTGCGCTTATTGAGACGGACCAACAGGATTCCAGACTGAGGTGTTCTTTTGAAAGAAAAGCAGACAATTATGATGTTTCTGGGAGATGGTCTTCTGCCCTGGGACCCTCTGGATGGGGTAGACGCTGTTGTTGTTAGGTTCCTTCAGCTTGACTCTGATTCATGGGAGCCCCGTCCAAGGGTACAGCCAGTGGCCGAGGGGTTGTGGGAGTTGCGTTCCCAGACTTCTGGAGTGGTGCAGTTGTCCACCCCTGGTTTCAATGGACTTTTTGATCATATTGACCCAGGACGGGATGCTCTTACGGGATTGCTATCCATATTGGCTTTGCAGTAAATCAGTGCATCAAGGCTAATGACAAAATAAAATCTGGAAGAAGAGAGAAAAAGGACTCAGAACCTAACATTTCCAGTTTAATGTTGTGATTTGGAATCTGAGGAACAGAGTAAAGATAAATATCTCTCCATTTCAAAACCTGTGTGTCTTTCTCTTCCTGCTTCCCAGTGTCTTTGGCTAATGCTTGAAACGTTCTGAGTATGCTTTGTGAATTCCCCTAGGGTTAGGAACTCTGTTTTTTTCAAACCTCTTTTATGCTTAGCCCTTCCTGCTCACAGTGGTGGAGAGTTCTGTAAGCCAATAAAAAAAACCATCAGCTTTAGATTGGATGTCCTTCAGTGAAGCTTAATTTTTGTCTTTCTCCTCAGCTTTGTGTTCCTGCAGCTGTACCACTCTCCTTTCTTTGGCGATGAATCGAACAAACCCCTCTTGCTGCCAAATGAGGTAGGGGCAAGAGCATGCCCTTTTAAATACAGGACACACAAAACAACTAGAAGCAGATCTGCTTTGTTGAGGGCAGCCAGGATTACAGGGTGGAGGCAGGGATATTTTTGGCTGGAATGTTAAAGCCTAGCAAAGGAAAAGAGATGACATTTTGGGAGGCTCCAGTGCCAGACAAAAGCAGCTGAAGGAAACTTCTCTGAAACCAGAATCTTTTATCTGTAGAGGGGTTTTTTTGTGCCTTTCCTAGACTTCAGTAAGTTTTTTTCATCTAGCAGTCCCAGTGTTTTATACGTGTAGATGTAGTCTTCCTGTTGAAATATAGGAGCCGAATAAACTTGGCTTCCAAACTTTATTATTTATTTGTTTCATTTATATGCTGCCTTCCTCCCAGAGCGGGACCCAAGGCAGCTTCCTTAGAGAATCAACTAAAACCTAAGAATAAACTTTTAAAGACAATTAAAAATGATCACATTAAAGCTGTGCAGAATCAGTAGAAGGCATATAGAAGTTAAAAATAAAGCACATATTTCCATAAGAAGCCTCTCCACAAAATTAAAAGCCTGCTTGAACAAAAAGGCCTGTGGCAAAAGGAAAGCAGGAAGGGAATGCCAGAGGATGGGAACAGCCACTGAGAAGGCCCTCTCCCGGGTCCTCACCAGGCCACCCTTTGGTGGTGGCGGGGCTGAGAGAATGCCATCCCCAATGAATCTGAAGACTCTGACTGCTTCCTACAGGGTCAGATAGGGTCTTCCAGATAGTCTGGACCTAAGCCACCAGGGACTTTATAGGTCACTGCCATCTTGTGTCATAAAAATAAATCATCATTGACTGTGTTCACTACTTCATTCCATGCCAATCATTTATCTAAAATCTTTCTTTCTTAGACCTTTGAGAGGTCTGTTCAGCTCCTGGATCAGATCCCTCCTTACGACACCCACAAAATTGCCGTGCTGTATGTTGGGGAAGGGCAGGTAAGGGCTGTTCACATCTGGTGCCTGTTCCTAAAAAGAGCATATTCCTCTGTGCAAAACCACTCTCTTCTCCCTTTGAGAAACCAAACCACACACACACAGAGCAAATAGAGGAGGACTGCCTGATGGATCGAAAGGACACAGACAACCCATCCAATGGCTTCTAACATTTAAAAATCCTTGCAGCAAGGAAGTACTGGTCATATTTTAACTATGCAGTTTGCAAACAAAAATGTCCATGTGGAGCAGAAGTACCAGAAACAGTTGAACATGTTCTTTCGCGCTATGTTTTGTATGACAGTTACAGAGAATGGTTAGCCTCCCCTCTGTTAATAGCTTTTTCTGGAAATTTTTTGTAAGTGTTGTTTCCTAATGTGTAAGATTCCTCTCCTTTCATTTTTGAAACAGGTGTTTTTTTAATCTAGATTGTTTTTAATCTCAGTTCACATTAGGAGTAGGAAAAGTAAAGCCCCTGATGTTTTATGAAGCATGTCAATTGTATAAATGGATGGACTTTTTGCTGCCTGTTCCTTTTTAACTTTTGTTGTTATATTTCTTGGTCTGTGACTGCAAGAAGCAACAGCAATTTGCATAAAAACTGTTCTTGTAAGTGTGCATATACTGTCAGGGGCAAGGAGAAAAACTGTTTCTTCTTCTCTGGCTTGATAAGGAGAAATCCACACAACATAGGCTTTCTCTGCAGTACTAAGGATTTAGCATATGTCCTAAAAATAAAAACCGATTGGCTCTTCTGAATGCAGCCATTTTCCCTACAGTGTTTATTTCTGTCTGTGTCCAAACAGAACTCCTTTTCTTTGTTCCTCCTGTCCACTTTTTCCAGCTTCTGTCCCTTTCACTCTAACTTGTTTCCTATTTTCTGCAATGAGCATGGATTTGTATCCCTAAACTTAGCAGCTGCTTCAAAAAATCCCCTCAGAATCTGTTTTTTGCCAGAAAAGAAAGCTTGCGCTGGCTCCAGCAACATCCACTCCTCATGACTGGTTTCTCTTTGTTTTTGCTCCGCAACCCTTCCCGTCCCACCCTCTTCCACCAGAGCAACAATGAACTAGCCATCCTGTCCAACGAGCACGGCTCCTACCGGTACACAGAGTTCTTGACCGGCCTAGGCAAGCTCATTGAACTCAAAGACTGCCAGCCGGATAAGATTTACCTGGGCGGCCTGGATGTGGGCGGGGAAGACGGGCAGTTTACCTACTGCTGGCATGACGACATCATGCAAGGTATGTCAGGGCAAGCAGGGGCAGGGTGGGCTTCTGAGGGGAATGGATTCTAGCATTTATTGCTCCACAAAGGGAAGTTCCCTTTAGGAACTGGTTGGCTCAACATAATTTAGAACAGTGTTTCCTAGGGTTCTTTGTTATGTGATGATATGGGCCCTTCCATTCTTGGAGGAAGGTTTCTTGGTGATGGTCAGTTGCCTGCTGTACTTGTCTTGGGGACCACAAAGAATCCTCAGTGGCAACTTGAATGTTTCAGTTCCCACCTTGGGCACCAAAATGTCTTAGGACCAGCTCTGTTTCTATCTACCACAGGGGTGCTCAGAGTCTGCCTCTCAGTGGCTGCCTTCCTATTAGAGGTACATGCAGGTGTAACTTATGCGTGCCTTTATCTAATTTTGGTTGTTGCAGAGGTTGGTATTCCCTTCCTTTCTCTGCATGACCAAAGCCTGCACCCTTGGACCTCCTGTAGACCTGCTGACCCCCCCCCCCGCCACAACCATTTTGCACCTGAAGGAGAGCAGGGACACCTGGCTGTGTCCCTGTAGCCAGATGCAAAATGATGACATCACCCACTGAGATTTAGGTGCATGACATAATCACTTTGTGTCTGGATGTTGAGACATGGCCGCCCTCCCAGCTCTTCACCAAGCACAGAAACGTTGAAGGAGGAAGCCTTCAGCAGCTATAGGTAAAATCCAGAGGGTGGTCAATGGCTCAGGATCACATAGTTCCTCATGCAAAACTACTATGCCAGGTTGAACCATGCAGGATTTCAGCCAAAATTTTGTTGGACTACACATCCCAGCAGCCTTAGCCAGTCTAGGTGGTGGCAAGGTATGATGAGAGCTGCAATAGAACAATATCTGGTGGGGGGGCTCCTTGTGCCCACCTGGGTCCTGTAGGTTCTCAGCAGTTGTGTTGTGATTCCCAACCCTCTGGAGCACCATTGTTTTGGTGGGAAGGGAAAAGGAACAGTGGTTGGAGTCCCCTGCAGAATCTTGCAGGGTTGTGGGAGGGCAGGCAAAGAAGTGGAGCTGGCTTCTCTTTCTTGTTGGGATCCTAAGCAAGAAGGTGTGTTCCCTCTCCAGCCGCTCACATCCTGCCCTGCTGTCTGTCTGTCTGATCATTCCATGTTTGCTGTGTTGAGATGTTTCTGCTAGTTGCTTGAGACTTCTTCTTCTATCCATCTTTTCTCCCTCTTCCTCCCCCCAACCACAGCCATTTTCCACATTGCCACTTTGATGCCCACCAAGGACTTGGACAAATATCGTTGCGACAAGAAGCGGCACCTGGGGAATGACTTTGTTTCCATCATTTACAATGACTCAGGAGAAGACTTCAAACTGGGGACCATCAAGGTAGAGAAAATGTCCAGCAGAGGCTGGCATATTGTGATTCTGGGGCTGATGTTCTATAAGGCCAGATCGCCTGGGGGTGTCCAGGGCCTCCCCAGTCCTCTTGTTGGTTCTCATGAGCGTCAAAGCCTTTAAAACTGGCTCCAGTTATCAGCACCTGAGTTTCTTCCAAGAAAAGCGCTTTCAGCTTCCATCTTCTCAGTTTGTATTACTGAACACCACTTTTGAGGTCGGACAGAGATGACGTGATATTTGCTCCCAAACTGGCAAATTGTGCCCCTGGAAGCCTCTCTTTAAATGTAATTTTAGCCACATCAAGAGAGGCTTCTAATCTGCCATTTGGAGGGCAAATTGCAGGGAGTGGGGAGAGGTGCAGCCTGCCAAGGTCCTAGTATGTGTCCAAGGAAGAGTTTCTCATTCTTGCCAGCCAGTCCCAACACACTGCCTTTCTCCCTCCCAGGGCCAGTTCAACTTTGTGCATGTCATCATCAAGCCTCTGGATTACAACTGCAACCTGCTAACTCTCCAGTGCCGGAAAGGTATGTTGGGTTTCATGTTTTTATCTTCCAAAGTGCGTGAATGGGGCTCCGTACAAAGCTTTCCAGCAGACTGAGAGTCACAGAAGGTGGGGAACTTTTGCGCTGAGCTCTTGAGCTGGCAAGACAAAAGAAACAGAACATAAAATAGGATAGAAATTGTTTAAAGTAGATGTTTGATTTGAACTTTCCGCCCTTTCTGTCTCCCAATATGTAGATATGGAAGGACTTGTCGACACCAGTGTGGCGAAGATTGTCTCTGATAAAAACCTGTCATTTGTCGCCCGTCAGATGGCTTTACATGCAAACGTGAGTGCCCTGTGTGTGTGTGTGTGTGCGCGTGGTTTGGGGGATGACTTCCTCTTCCATTTCTTTGGTATCAGTTTCTTCACAACATGGAGATTCCTGGAATTATTGTACTGTGCAGCTGGTCACATTTGGTGCAATAGGAAAATGAAAAATGCAGTAGGAAAATAGATTTTTGTGCAGTTGGCAGTAAGGGCATTAATCAGGAACAAGGTTATTTCTGCAAACAAATAAATGAGGAAAAGATGAAAATCAAAAAGACTATAGTTTTTCCCCAGGCTTTGTATCTTTATGATAATAAAAAATTATGGAGACCAGCAAATTATAGCAACCAGCTACCTGACTGCTCCTTTAATGACAAAGGAGGACCCAGGATCCAGCTGCATTGCTATAGGCATTGCTGACTACATCCAGCCCCCCATTTGCAATTTGGCTGGAGGGTTCACTTGAACTATAAAGGGTATGGCATCTGTATATAAACTTTACCAATTCTGGGTCAATGTGCAGTGCCGTCATTTGGGGACAACCCTCTGCCTATCAAGCATCTCAAGATAATGGCCGTGATCCTGATTTCAGGTTGTGTGGTGGAAAATTACACCAGCATCTCTATGCAAACAGTCCATTGGCTTGTACAGTCACACAGCAAATTGCCAGCTGTTTGCAGGGCTGTATGTAGCTGCAGGTTGCTACGCTGGTAGAGCATCACATGATAATATTGACACCAGCATTAAGGCACAATCCAGATTCTGACCAATTTGGACCTTTGGGCTAAATCAGGGGTTCTGCTTGAACTGTGCCTTCATCTGGCGGGCAAGTGCTGACTCTTCTTGCTCTGTTCTCCACAGATGGCGTCTCACGTCCACCACAGCCGCTCCAACCCCACAGACACCTACCCCTCCAAATGGATTGCTCGGCTGCGTCACATCAAGAGGCTCCGGCACAGGGTGAGCACTGGGTCTTCTTCTCCCTCCTTCTCCCCACTGAGTTCTGCATCCCTGGATCTGACACCCAGGAGAGATACTCAATAAAAGCCCCCTCTACCGTCTTCTCCCTTGTTTTTAGAATTTGCCCCAGTCAAGGCCCTCCTGCCAGAGAGCCTGTCGGCAGAGGCTCTGTGGCTGGGAGGAATGTTGCTAGTTGCATTGGAACTCTTCCTTGCAAGCAGCCTTGTCCATACAGATGAACATGCAATGCCTCCATGAGCCTCGACACTCAGGCCTTGTACCGAGTATGGGGGCAGTAATGCCAGCCTGCCTCAAAGGGCTTTTGTTAAAGTTACTGAAGTACCTAGATCAAAGGACCTGGAGCACAATAACACTCTTCACACACAGGGCAGCTGTGAGGATCCAGGGGCACATGCACCCAGTCTGTTTCCTGGCAAGGAGGAAGGAGGCAGCCAGGCAGTAGCTGTCCAGGATGTAGTTCTGCAGCTGGGGGAAGAGCAGTGAGGTCAGAGAGCAACCTTCTCTTTTTTCAGCTAGCCACAGCCTGGTAGCCTCCCTTTCCCAGCCAGTGAACATCTGGGGCAGCACCCCTATGGCCTGACAGCCGCCTTAAGGATTGGTTTTGGATGTTATCTGATGAGCCACTGAGTAACTCTGGGTTGCTTACAGAGACCCTAAGGCAGCCCTATCATGGGTTTTTTTTTGGCAAAATTTCTTCAGGAAATCTTTTCCCTGAGGCTGAGAGAATGTGACTTGCCCAAGGCCAACCAGAGGGTTTTCATGGTCAAGCAGAGATTCAGACCCTGGTCTCCCAGAGTCCTGGTCTGACACTCAAACTACAATACCAGACTGGTTTCCTAGCTTCCTGTGCAAGATCCAGAAATAGACATCCACCTACTGGTGTCTTCAGCAGGAAGTCAGGAGCTGCTGTGCCTAAACCCATTCTTACTGCACGTCTGCTACTTCTTCCTCTTCCAGATCCGAGAAGAAACCCAGTACCAGGCGTCTGGTTTCCCCAGCGTGCACCCCCCTGTCCCTGCAAAAGCTTCTGCCCACATCCCCCAAGACCCGGCTCCCACCTATGAAACAGGGCAAAGGAAACGCTTGATCTCCTCGGTGGACGACTTCACGGAGTTTGTTTAGCGATAGACACCGGCCTGAGTGAGTCTGGCTAGTGTCTCCAAGACGGCTAATAGCTGGCTTGGAAGGATTGTTTCTGAGCCCCCCACCCCAACCCTGGTTGTCTCACCACCATTATGATCTCTGCTCGATTTGTGACTTGACTGTGACTTTGCTTATGGCCTCTCTTTTGGAAGCTGCTGATCCCTGGACACTGCAGTCCTCTTGGGAGCCATTTTGGCTCTTTGTTGTTGTTTTTAACTAACACCTTTGAGGTAAGTTTCTCCAACGAGGTGGAAGAAGCCCAACAGGACTGTGTGATGCTTGTTGAACTGAAAGAAGAGCGGGTGTTATTGACAGCCCCAGAGTTGACTTCCCCACACCTGGAGTTCCCTATTCATGGGCCAGCCCTGGTCATTTTCACAAAGATGTGCATGCACTTTACCTTCAGGTGATGGTGGAGATTGCTGAAGGCTGGTGGTTGGTTTTTTCCAGTGGGCAAGACAGGAGGAAGAGAGGGAGAATGAGGTTCCACAAGTCTAAACAGTGGGGCTTTGAGGCCAGTCTAGATGCCCAAAGTGGACCTCTGAGAAGAGTTTGAAGTTTGGGGGTGGTCTTAGGTAGGCTTTTGCTTATGCCTGTTTGCAGAAAAGCTGAGAGCCAAACTTAAATTTATGGGACAAAAAAGCATTGTGAGAATTTGAGGTAGAGGAAACCTGTGGAGTTTTGTTGGAAGGAAATATGCCACCCCTCTTTCTTTTTACTGGGCTGGGAATTCTTGCAGCGTTAGGAGATGGGCTTTCCGATCGCTGAGCCCAGAGGCCTTCAAAGACCTTGATGGCTTTCTTTGTTGCTGTTCTTCCTTGGAAAAGCATGAATGGTACGGACTACAAACTCCCTCTTCGGGAAGAGAGAGGAAATCATTCACCCATGGGCAAAGGTCCTTTGAAATTTCCTGGCGCCCATCTCGTTTGGTCTTACTACAACATAGTTCATGGAATAAAGGTCTTTGAATGGCTACCAGATTTCCTATTGATGGTTCTGAGTTAGTAGCTTTCTGGGATGGCTCCAATTGGGGGCAGGATTGAGGTTGTGCTGTGAGGACTCTATGGGCTTGGGCAAGATTGGCATATTTTGAGTGTCGCCTTCAGTGTATTGCATGGGGACTCCACTATGGCGGCCCCGTCACCAGCTCCTGGACTCATTCTTTTCCTGCCGCAGCCATTCCATTGCTGGTGGAAAGAGGGGGCTATGGGGAGACTGGGGAAGACCAAGGTCATCTTCTGTGGAGAGACTGGAGAAGACCAAAGAAATCTTCTTCCAAGATCTTCTAAGGTTATCTGGAAGTCTTGGTGGATGATGTCAGCATTGTGGGAACACAGCCAGGTGCAGAGTGATGACCTCACCCACCAAGACTTCCAGAGGACCTCAGCCAAATGGTTCTCTGCTCTCCTCCTGTCTCCCCCAGCTACAGAAAGTGGTAAAAGTGCTATAAATTTGGAGCTAAAGCAAAATTGCATGGGGGGGGGTCAGAATTCTGATTTGGAGGGGCAGTGCCCTCATTTTGCCCCCCCCCATAACTGTACTCCTGAGTAGCTCCCAGGTTGATGCTGTCCCTAAACTGGGAAGATGTTTGGTTAGGGGAACTAGTATTTCAGACCACCTCATCCCTCCAAAAATAGATTAAAACCTCCTTTTCATTTTCAGTAAGCAAGACACTTGCCTTCCCTTTTGCAATAAAACACACCAGTCTTTACTTAGCCGTCCATTATTTCTTTTAATTTGACTTTGTCATGTTTTGTTTTTCCTTCTCACTGTTACAAAAGAAAAAAAATAATGTTTTGCAAAGGGTTTAACATCATTAAGCATGTTGCTTCTTGTGCCATCATTGCTACTGGAAGCCTTTTATCAAGCCAGCCACCCAGCCGGAGAGTTTGGGTTGTTTTTTCCCCTTTGTTTCAGCTGACAAGTTCTGTTCTGAGAAGCAAGTGACTGCACTGGGTGGGATTCAGGTGTTAATAAATAAGAAGCCATCTGGCTTCTGAGTGTTGAGGCCAAAATATACATTCAAGAGTTTATCTGGCAGGGAAGACAGAACTTGGATTCATTGCTGACAGGGAGAAGGGGTGCGGCTGTCCATGCTCCACGCTCGAGTAGGCCTGCCTGCGGTAAAGCAACAGGGCGGTTCTAATCCAGAAATCTTACTGAACTCCTTCCAACCAGCTCCTTCCGCACCACTCTCTCTTGTCATTCAGGCTTTAGAAACACAAACCCACCTTAGCTTACAAAGCACAGCTAGTTTTGCTAAGGCGGCTGCTTCTCTGGCCTGAAGCTGTCCTTATTCCTCGTACGTACCCACATTTTAAAGCACAAACAAACTGTGAGAACTTTTAGTTTAGCTATCAAGTGCAAAAGTCTTTCCTCTTTGCGTGGTTTATTCCTGCCCTGGCAGAGGGTTGGATTAGATAACCTTCCCACTTTGCGATTCTGTCTGGTTTGTGTTTCTCTCCGCACCTTCTGTGACTTGCTCTGCACACAATTGAAGGCCGTGTTTCCTTTAAAGATGATAACTCTAGTCTTCAAGGGGCCTTCCCTGGTTGCTCTTTTCTCTTTCTCTGCATGCTGCCCTTTAAACCAGCAAAAAATACAAAAGACCAAGAAAAGGAGAGGAAAGCCAGCACGGGCACTGAGAGTAAATACTGGCAATTTACTCTGGGATGGTTGCAAAGTATTTCTCCTCTCCTGGCAAATGCCCTCAAACCTCCTTTTTTCCCCTGACTCTCTCCCTACCACTTAGCAGTCTTCCCTGTTTCTATCAAAGAATGAAGCAAGTGCATTATCTTCTTTAGTTTGTACCTGATGATAAAGCAGCTCGGTATATTAGATATATATATATATATAAATTTTATTCAAAAATAGCACCCTTATAAATAATGAAGTCCTATAAAAAGAAGCATGTAACCTTGATAGTTACAGCAGGGGGGGGAATAGGATTAAGAAACAGGTTGTTCCAGGAAAACACACTCTTGCTTTGGCCACTCCTAGCGGTGATGATGGAGTCAGGCGTTCTGGTTCTGAAACATCATTTGGGGAAGGCCCAGCCAGAAACGGAGCCTTGCTCTCTCACTCCCTTTTAGACTGGGCAACGCCTTGGAGCCATTTTTGGCTAGTACAGTGGGGCAGGGAGTTCCAGCCCCCTGCCCAGGAAGTGAGGCATATAGACGTGGACATAACACACACAAAATTTATCTCCCAAACTCCCTTTGGCAGAAATCCCAGACACACAGAGACTGCCCACACCCTCATCCATTGTTTTAGCAAAAGAAGGCTTTTTTAACATACCATTTTTAAATAACTCGTTATCTATACACGTTAAGCACAGTACCGACGCTATAAAAATATAGCAAACATACAAAAATATACATTATTATTTTCTTCTACTTCTTCTTCTCCTCCTCCTCCTCCTCCTCGTAAAAATCCCGTATAAATTACTTGGAATAACATGAAACTGGTGCTGTGGAATACGAAGACAGATGGAGTGCCACAAATTGGGAGGTGGTGTGGAACATGTCCTGGGGGAGCAATGCAAAAACAGGGTGCCTCCCAGAGGCTGTTAAGAGAACAGGGAACCGCCAGCCAGCAGCAGTTTGAAATGGAAAGGAATCATTTATTTAAAACAGGAAGTGGAAACAGGTTAGTCTAAGCCAAGGTGGGCACTTTGGGAGCAGGGGCCAATTTCAGGCTGGTAGGACCCTCCTGGGGCTGCTACTCAGGCTGCCAAATGGCCCTCTTCCACAGAAATCATGTTTAGAAAAATGTTTTCCAAATAGGTGGACTCAACTCATTCCAAAGAGGAATGGCCAGTCTTTGAAATTCCAGGAGAGGAAACTGATGTATACTTTTTCTCTGCCAAAGCAAGGGTGGCATTGGGGCTGCTAAAATAGCTTGGTGGCGGGGGGATGTCACGATCTGGTCCCCTTCCCTTGGCTGCTCTTTAACCATCCTTGTTCCAAGCTTTGTTTTTCAAGCTACCCTAAAGATGCCTCTCTGAATTACAGCTCCTCTTTTTGCGTAAGGAGCAAGGGAATACGACAACCCTCCTCGCTTTTAAGCAGTTGAGTAGGTGTGACTTAAAGCTGGGCCCAGGAGTTCTCTAAACATTCAAGGCCTGGCTTTCTGTTTGCAAAGAGGACTTGCAAACACTTCCTTCTGGATGGAAAGGGACTGGACGAAGGGGGACTCCTCTCTTTTTTGGGAAGGAAAAGCCATCTGAGTAAGCATAGCTTGGCACGTGATTTTTATCCATCAGGCTCTGAAGCCCAAAACAGTAAGTCAGACTCCTTGTTTTTGCTTCTGAGCTATGAGGTTAGCATTTATTTCTAAACTTTGAAGGGCCTGACCCTTCTTAATGGGGCATTTCCTAAGAAGAGTCAGCCTGGCACTTTTTGAAAATGTTTGGGACACCTTGGAGGGTAACTGCCAACAAAAGTAGAGGATGTGGCACATCTGCGGTTGTATTCTAGTGGCCGGTTTCACATTATGATTTACAAAACAAAAAATACTGCTTCCATGATATATTATTATCCTGCTCTTATTTTTAAAAGTTGCATGTGTCACTGTTAGCTAAGGCAAGCAATGATTAAAGTGCTGGGCAGTAAATACAAACAGTAAACCCAATATATATATATTAAAATACATATGTATGTGTGCACACACACTCTCACACTATAAAATAAAATATACTCAAATCGTACTCCTCCAGCTCTCGTAGAACGACATAACCAATGCAATACACACAAAACCCACTCAAATGGAGTTCAGTGGAGGGAGTTTATGTCCTGGAAGAAGAACCCAACAAAACCAGCTCATGGGATCCTTTCTTCCAAGCCTCAACCCTCTGCCCGCCACCCTTTTCAAAATAAGGAATGCTGGAACCTTGCCGACCAGTTTTTGGCATCGCCGCATGGGCTGCCATTTTCAAGACAGGTAGATTTTAACCTTTTAGCCTAAGAACAGGGTCCGTTTCCTTTTCTTAAAAAAAAAAAAAGAAGGCGGCTTAGGCTGACAGTACTTGGGAATTTCTTCTAAATGGACCTCAGATTTAACATTCAGGAGGCAGAAGTAAAGTGGGTGGAGGATCCTGTCTCAGGAAATGCTCCTCCGTCCAAGGAGAATCTGCCAGATCAGCTGAAAAATTTCTTCCCTCCGAAGGGCAGCTTCTTTGGGAAATCTTCAGCAAATGTGAGACGAACCCAACCCAACAGAGCGTAGCTATAATCCCTTCTTCTGGCCTGGCCTCATCCTGGCCATCTTGAGGTATCTCTTGCCCAGGTTGTTCAGCTTCGGCCTTCAACAGTTCTCAAGACAGTGGACAGGTTGCATTTTTCTTTCATTTCCTCATGAGCTTTCTCTCCCAGGAACCAGGAGTTCCACTTGCTGCTGCTGCTTCCCGGACAAAGATGCCTTTTGCTCTCGCTGCAAGGATGCCAGCGCAAAAGCTGCGTGGTGGGTCTTGCTTTCTCTAGCTCCCCCTTCCCTCAAAAAACAGGTGAGGGGCTTTTCTTGTTCTCTGAGGAAACTGTAATAACACTGCTCTTGCCATCAGGTGGGGTGACCCAGAGGCACCATGGTGATCATTGGCCAGGTCCTGAAGGAACAGCCATCAGCTTTCCGAATCTCCCTCATTCCAAGCTGAACCATACGGCAGCGTTTGCCCCACAAACAGAAGACGAGGCAAAGTTTCTGGCCTCAGAGTCTGAGGATGTAAAACTAAAAGCCTCACCCACTTCCATTTTGCAACACCTTTCTGTTTTTCCAACCAGGGAATGCTGCTGCTATTTGCCACTGGGGTGCACCCGGTTTTTGGCACCTAACGGTTTCTTCCTCCTGACCGCAGACGCGAGCGAGGTCTGCGTCTTATGAGGAGTGAGCAGGACACCCTGGTTCATGCCCTGGCTGGCTCGAACTATCCTGAGGGGCACAGAGCCGCCCGGGTGGTGGGTGGGCAGGAAATGGCCCCCGTTGGAGGCTGAGTCACAGGGAAGGGGCCCGGGATTTCCCTGGGGTGGGTGAGGAAGGCAGGTTGCTGGCTGTTTGGCCTTCTTCCTCCTTTTCTTTTGGCCCGCCAGCTCCAGGTTCCCTCTAACTGGCACTCAAGGTGGCACACGTCCTCCGTCGCCTCGTTCACGCGGTCAAACTGGGTGAGGAGAGTCTCTAGGAGGGAAAGCAGGCGCTGGACCTCAGCGTCCACCTCGCAGCTGTCCCGGGTGCTGGGCGCCAAGCTCAGCCCGTCCAGCTGGCTCGAGGAGGTGGAGGCGCGAGAGCTGTCCGAGGTGGCACTGGGCGTGGGGATCTGCAAGGAGCGCGAATCCTGGCTGGACGAGCGGGAGGGGAGTGGCTCCATTCCTTCGAAACGCACCTTGTGGCGGAACTGTGGAAGGAGGAGAAGAAGAAAGGCAGGGCAACCGTTGGGACTTTACAGAACAATGTTTGAGGCCCCTCCCTAAACTGCAAATCCCACGATCTCATAGGATGTTGAAAGTGGAATAATACCACTATAACAGTCTGGTCCAGAAATGGCCTCAGACTGACCACATGGAGATCTTGGGCTCCCTCAAAACAACTTCCGTGTTGCTGCCGATTGGAGAAGAGGTGGAGACAACCCCTTGTTAGGATGTTCCTCCCCTCTTCATTGGAAAATAAAACGTTTTTGGCTGCTCATTGAAAAACCATCAAAAGACAAGGCTGAAGTCAGCTATGCAGTTTAGAAATGTGCAAGCCATACAAAGATTTCAAAATTCAGTTTTCTTCCTAGGTACAGAACGAAACATTTTATTACTGGGGTAGGGAAGGGACATTTGAATTGTTCCTTCGCGCCTGCCTCTCTCCATTATTGCTTTTGCGCTCAAAACAGGAGAAGAGAAGAGAGTTTCCCTCGCCCAACCCTGCTTCCAAATGCACCCTGGGCCTGCCCTTACCTCTTTGGCTTTGCTGAATCCCATCCACATCTTGAGCCTGCGAACAAAGAGTTCCACCATTTCGTAGTCCTGGGACTCAAAGGCTGGCCGGTACATCTCGAAGCGCGTCTCGCGGTAGGAATGGATGAGCACAGCAGCGAAGAGCCGCAGGACTACCCATAGCTCCAGGATGATGTAGCTGGCATAAAAGAGGCGAGAAAGGCCCGGGGGGTCTGGGAGGTAGAGGTTCAGACTTGCGTTACTCCGGAGGGCTGTGAAAAGGAGCTGGAATGACTTGGAGAAGCTGCTGAAGGCTTCGGAGTGGGAGGAGAAGAGCTGTGGAGAGGAGACACGGAAGTTGCCATGAGGACTCAAAACAGCACAATGTGCGTTGCTCCCCCCGCCACCGGGCTCAACCGACTCATGCAACGCCAACCTCCTTTGCTCACCCGTTGTCTAGAGGAACAAGCCCCTTCTCTCCATAATCACCATGAAATATTTCCCCATAGTCATCCCCTTCTCCTTGTTACTTCCTATCCCTCACTCAGGCATGCAAAGACTCATGAGAAGTCTTCCTGTGGGTTTCTGGGCAAAAGCCATAGGGATGCATATGTGTCTGAATTTTCCTCCAACAAAATGGGGGGGGGTCCTGCTAGAATAGAACCACCCCATGGAGACGGTGGTCTGAAACCATTTGTTATGCCCCAAAGTTCTTGTTTTTGTGTGCCTTCAAGTCATTTCTTATTTATGGTGACCCTATCGCAGGGCTCTCTTGGCAAGATTTGTTCAGAGAGAGCTTGCCTTTGCTTTCCTCTGAGGCTGAAGAGAGTGGGACTTGCCCAAGGTCCATGGGAGTGGGAGTCCATGGTTGCGATGGTGGGGGATCTGAACCCTGGTTGCCAGAGTCATATTCCAACCCTCACACCACAATCTACTGGCTCACAGTAGATTGAACAGGAATCCCTGAGATTAACTAATAGGATACGAGCCATTAATTGATTCTATGGTTCTACTCTATTTGGGATGACCCAAAAGGATTCAGGCTAGTCTGTCCCACCAAAATCTCTTCCAGATTTACCAGGAAGCCCAGTTGTGCATAAGCTGCTGTGAGAATGGCAAAGACCACCGCTGCGGCAAAGAGCTCCTTCATCGACCGCTGCAAAGTTTTGCCAAACGTGGACCACTGCCGGATGAAGCGCAGCTGCTGGGAAACCTGTTGGGGAAAGAAAGCCATGAAGGAACGTCTTTATGGATGTCTGACCTTCCTGTAAAACCATGCTGGGCAAATTTCTGGAGCCTCCTATATTCCCACCCCTCACATTGTCTGAAGTCAGTGGTTGCCATATTTCTAGAATGCTTGCCACAGAAAGACTCCAAATGTCCTGTCTTTCCTGGAGGAGAGTTAAAGAGTGGAGTGTGTGTCTGTGACCTGTGTGATGTCCACTTCCGTTAGGCATCCTTACCTTGACCGTCAGCAAGAAGAGGAGAGAGGCGGCCAGGCAGCTGAAGGCATCTTGGAGAGAAGCCACCTCGTAGAAGCTGGTGAAGCCCTCCCTGTTCTTCAGGTACTTGGCCCACTGCTGATCGGCCAGGGCGGCCAGGCTGAGGTGGACAATGACGGTGGAGGTGGTCGCCAGGATGAGCAGCCACTGTCCGTAGCTGCTGAGGAGGCCAAAATAGGCCCTGCCCATCTTCTTGATGGAGAGGGACTCGGAGATCACAAAGCAGACCACCACCGCCATGAGGATGACCTGGAACCATGAGGGAAGCAGGAGAAAGAGGAGGACAAGGCTGAAATCCAAACGCATCAAAGTGGGGCGGCGTCATGGGTTTAATGGTGTGAGAAATTAAATGAGGGCAGGTGGAGGAAGAAACAGACTCACGGATGTTCCCTCTCTTCCTTGACACTCTTGGGAGAAACACAGATGGGCCAGAGGCTCGGTTCTGACCCAGAAGGAAGTGCACGTAAACACCCTCTCCAGCTCTGAGTCGTCAATATCTAGCAGTAAACTTTGACAAAACTCTTGTGGGACTTCAGAAGACAAAAGCTTTTATTTGGCTTTCGTGGACCACCAAATTAAATGAGGAAAGAATATTCAAAAATGTTCACATGAGAGATGAAAAATGTGTTTCTCGAGTCAGAAGACCCTGATGAGGAGAAGTCTGGAGGGACTCAGGCTTCACAGATGACGACTTAGACACCACGAAAAGCCATGTTGCCTTTTTTTGTGTGGAAAACTGGATTTTCTATGCAGAAAAAAAAGTCTCCTGTCCATAAAAGCAAGGCTGTTTCTATGCAGAAAAGGCTCCTGCACAGAAAAAAATACATTTTTTTTCTCCAAAAGAAAACCTTCATTTGTATGTGCTGTATTGTTTTTTGTGATCCGTAAGTCCCAATCAAGAGACAGTTCTTGAAAAGTGCACGCACTTTCTGAGGGCTTCCTCACAGTGAGGAGGAAAACGACAAAATTATTTGTTCGTCCTAAGAGAATGAAATTGACCAAGATTTCCATCACTAGTCCTGTCCCCTTTGCATCGGATGCAGGAAATCTGACAGGATGACAATCAAATCAAACCTCTGAAGTTTGCAGTGGACCAACAAAGCTACCTGCTTCTCCATGCCCGCAGCCAAATTCTATCCAGCCCCCTCACTTATGGCTGGGAGTGAAGAAACCCCATAAGCCGGAGCATTAGCACTAAAAGGTTTCCCCTGCCCCCGTGGTTCCTGCAACTGACCATCATGAGAAGCTGCACGGTGACTCCCCTCCTGAGTGGAAGCAGCGGGAAGGAGGTGACGGATGCTGCCGGGAGCGCATGTCCTGCTACGGGAAACTCCAGCCGCAGGGTGATGACGGCGTGCAGGCCCAGCCCGGGGTTGTACTGGGTCAGCTCCACAAAGACCGCTCGGCTCCTGCAGGGGAGGAAGGAGGAGGATGGTCAGGTAGCCCTCCATATTTCAGTTATGGGACAGGCAGTAGGAGTTAATTGGCTGCTTGCTTGTAACAAGGTATGAGAACCAGAGACCGTTAGGTAGACAAAGCTAGGAATGTAGTGATAGGCACTGCTAAGCTGAAAGCAGAACTCCAAGGTCTCTTGCGGGTGGGATGGGAAACTATTTGCTTTTAAGGTTTGGATTTTGCTAATTTCCTTCAGTTCACTCACTGAAGTCCTGTCCTATGTATCACACTCCAAATAAATAGTGTATCAGCACTGTTACATTTGTGTGTGTGAATCTGGTTCCTGACAAGGATGGAGGGAAAGATGGCCTTTGGGTGTGATTTGTTTGCTGTTTTAATATGTATTTTAACTCTGTTTTAATTATGACGTGTTTAATTTATGTTTTACCTTTTGTATGTTAAGATTTTAAGCTGTAAAAAAATGCAGTAAGCCACTTTGAGTCCTTCCAAAGCAGGACACAAATAGCAACAACAATGGGTTAGGGCAGTCAGTTTGGGAAAAGAGCTAATTAGATGAATTTAAGGCCAGGATGGGAATCCCACGGTCCACAGGCCATGGGGCCCCAAGAGCCAGTTTTGTGGGCCTGCACCCTTCTCACTAACAGCCATAAATGTATATGAATGCAAATATACCTGGACGCAAATATACATGAATACCAAAATGGCCTCCAGGAGCAACATTTTTCTGAAAACAATGTGCAGTCTTCACCTGCCGTGCCTTGTACCCCACAATACCAAGAGGGTTTTTAGAAAATGGAAGGAGGCTCCCAGCTTCACTTCAGGGCTGGCAGCTCTTGGGAGCAGAAAAGGGACCACTCTGTAGCTTCTCTCCAGCAACGTTTGGGCGAGCAAGTCTTGCCTCTGAGATGCCAAGTCGGATCAGCCTGACCGAAGAAGGGCCCGCTCAGTGCTCTGAGAACATCTGATCACTTACACATTGGTGATCCACTTGTTCTGCTGGAGGAACTCCAAGCGGGCCTGGCTTTCCTTCAGCGTCGTTCCCAGCTCCTGGATGTAGCCCCCACTGTCATAGAAGGAAAGGTATCCCCAGTACCAGCCTCTGAAAGAGAAGAAGGGGACCAGGGGGTACCAGCTGTTAAGCCTAGGCTGGAGAGACCTCCGCTCTGATCTTTGACCGGTCCATCCACCTTCTCAAAATTCACATTCTTAGTCACAGAATCATAGAATTGAGGAGTTAGAAGAAACCAGAAGGGCCACTGAATCCAACCCCCCTCCGTCATGGATAAATACACCACCAAAGCCCTCCCTTGGACAGATGGCCATCCAACCTCTGTTTAAAAAGCTCCAAAGGAGGAGGAGACTCCACCACACTCCATGGAGGCAGCAGCGGATTCCACCATCAAACTGCTCTTACCATCAGGAATTTCTTCCAAACGTTTAGATGGAATCTCTTTTCCTGAAGTTGGAAGCCATTGCCCCATAGTGTCCTCATCTCTGGAGCAGCAGCAAAGAGGCTTGCTCTATCCTCCCTTCAAATATTTAAACATGGCTATCATGTCCCCTCTTAACCTTCTTTTCTCCAGGCTAAACATCCCCAGCTCCCTAAGGCGCCCCTCATATGGATTCCTGGTTTCCAGGCCTTCTACCATTTTGGTCACCGTCCTCTGGACATGTTCTAGCTTGTCAATAGCGACTGAACGTGTCTAGCTTGAAGAAGAGAAAACAGAGAGGAGGCATGATAACCCTATTTAAACAGCTGAAATGTCATGGAGGAGAAGGAGAGAGTTTGTTTCCTAGAAGCCAGTGGATCCAAATTGCAAGAAAAGCAATTCCAGCTAAACATTAAGAAGAACTTCCTCCCCCACCCACCGCTCATTTCTGCCGCATAAATTTTACCACTTCTTTTCCCACTAACTTCTAAGATGTCAAGCTTTCTCCCTTAGGTTTTCCAGCTAGTCTCATCCTTCTGAAAAATCTTAACATAAACGCACTTCCTAGCATTCCTAATCTTTGGTGACTTGCTTGCGAAAGCTCATTCCTCTAAAGTGCAGAAAAGCAGTTTGCCAGTTGACTGGCCATGCAATTAAACATGCGAAGTGCTGTGCTATCAGCTTTTCTCCAGGGGTGGTCTCCCTTCACCCTTACCAAACTGCTAACGGCTGTGCGACGGAGGGAAAAGCTTCCGTCTGGGCACGGCAATTCTTGTGGACTACTGCTATGCCCTTTTTTAAAATTATTATTATTTTTAAAGAAGAGTGGGATCTCTCAGGAAGTCAACAGGGCATTGCTTGGAGAGAGGTAGCTGGAGAACCATCTCCATTTGAGCCTGTAGCCATGTCTGCATCTCCTTGGCAATGAGGAGATGGCCACAAATGACAAGAGCAGACAGCAGGCAGCAGAGGCGTATCTAGCGTAAACGGTGCCTAGGGCAAGCGTGGAAGTTGTACCCCTATCTCTGGGGCACATGCTCTACTTGCCCCACCCGCCCCACCCTAGGTACACCTCTGGCAGGCAGTGGCTTAGGCTGGCACAGATAATGTTCCTTTTGGCCAGGATGGTAGTGGCGCTGCCTACCCTGCAAGATCCGGTGGTGAGTACACCCACTGTTCTGTACGGTTGCCAAAGTCTTCCTTCCAGCCAGCTCCATAACTGGCGGTGTCAAAGCTGCTGGAGCCAGAAATGCACTTCTCCTCAGGGGCAGAGGGGTTCATCCCACTAAGGACATGGTGAACAGGACTCGGACACGCCACTGAAGAAGGGAGAGAAAAAGAGGACGTGGTTCTTTGCATGTCCCAGAACTTGTACCATCACTGTTCCCTTCTGTGTCTTTCCAGCCATCCCATCACTCCTACCTATGCCTTCCCAGATCAGCCATTGTGCCCAGGTTCCTGTCTTAACGATTTTCAAAGCTGAGCATCAAGAGAGGTGGTAGCTCCGTGGGACCACTGTTTAGACCAGTCTCTCCTCTACTTGTTTTTTAAAAGAATCATTTATATATCACCTTTCCCCCAGTATTGAGACTCAAGGCATTTTGGAAAATATTTAGACTAATGCAGACCATAACATCATCAGGGAAGTTATTTTAAAATGTAATTAAACCATCCATAGAATCAAGACTATTTAAAAATTAAACAGAAGATGGAAGATGAAAATCACCAAGATGACATTTCATTGAAAGCGCATTGCAGTCAATTCCTAAAGGTTTGCTGCGTTAGAAAAGCTTTTTCTTTTGGGAAAATGCACAGAGGACTCTGGAGGGATGCGTTCAGTCAAACAGCAACTTCTCCATGATACATGAACCAGACCCTTGACCTCTCCATGTTAGAAGTTTCTCTCTCTCCCATAAAATTTACAAAGGCAGCAAAAGCTTTGCTCATTTATGTTGTGTAGTATTATCCTGCAAATTCTGTTAATTGCTGATATTGTTTTTTAAAAAAATTAATATATTTTATTTTATAAAATGATTATAGAAGTTTTCATTTGCCACCTGAAGAACAACAAGGACATCTTAGTTTCTTAGGGAGGGAGTTCCAAAAGCCTTGGAGCAGCCACCAAGAATGGCCTCTCCTATGCTCAATTGAACGTACCTAGGAGGGTGATCACAAGAGGCTTCCAAAATGAATACACGGAAAGGAATCCTGTCCTTGTCTATCTGCTGACATTAACTGGCCATGCTTTTTTCAGAGCACTGCAAACAGAATGGGACATAAAGCCCAGCTGCTCCTGTACAATCTGCCGCATACCTTCTTGTGAACGAACTTGCCGTAGCCGAGCGGCCCCCAGGGTGGTGCTGTAGCTTCCCTGGCCGGACTGGTTGCTGTACAGATAGGGCAAGAGCTCCTGCGACATCCACGCCCAAAACTCATCAGATCTGTGGAATGGTTATGGGGGAGAGAGAAGAGGGGAAGGAGAGAGAGAACACTGATTGTGGAACAGGTCTTTCTGACTTTGGGTACTTTCCTTTAGCCATCCCAGCTCCTCAGAATGGTTGCAGGGGTTTTTGGCAGCTGTTGCCCTTTCATGATCTGCCATATAAGTTCTTGGATAGAACTTTATATTCCTCCACTCCAGCATCAAATAAGATTTCAGTCCACCAGCTCTGAAGAATCCAAACACTTGGCTCTCTTGGGATATTGGGTGGGTGGGTCCTAATAAAGGCATTCCCCAAATTCTGATATTGGTCTTTACTCAGAGCTGCTCCCTTTTGTATGCATGAGCCATCGACTCCTCTGGACTGATCAAGAAGGCTGGACAGAACAGCAAACAAGAATGCATTCAGTGCATAAAGACAACCCGCCTGGAGAAGTACCTCTGAATGCTCAGGAAGTGCTCGGTGCCCATCTGCTGCTTGATGGACTTTTGCAAAAGGAAAGCCCGGCTGTGCTGAGAGGGATCGTTGTAGTTGGTGAGAAGGATCGCCAGAAGGAACAGCATGTAGACGAGGAAGTTCTAGCAGAAGCAAAACAGACAAGAGCTGTTAGTCTGCTGAGAACAGCTCAGGGAGCCCATAGCAGAAAAGCTACCCGTGGACAGCATGAATCCAATGAGAGGTCTTGAAAATTTTATTTATTTACTGCTCTGGGAAGGGTTGCTGGGCATACAGGCTTTCTTTAAGACTGGGAATGATGGGAAAACCTCCTGTTCGGTATCTGCAGTTGCTGTTGAGGCTCATCACACGCACAACTTGGAACGGTATTTGAAAAGAACGGATGTGTTTTATTACTTTTTTCCTCAGGCAAGGACACATCTCAGATTGTAATGCAAATGCAAAACACTACATTGATCACTAATGTTATCCACTGCCCCCTTCCAAAGCCCTGGCAACCAAACAGACCACCCTCTTGGTTGTTGTTTTTAAACCCAAGCCACATGGGATGCGCACAGCCTCTACGCATGGCTAAAAGCATTTTGGGAAGCTTTGTGGATACCATGCTGCTGTTATTTCTGGGAACAGAGTCCCAGAGCTATGGATCTAGAATGCTCTTATTGTATTGTATTGTGGCGCCATAGCTCTAGGACACCCCACTTCTGTCGGTTACACCATTAACCACTTTGGGGAGACTTCCCAGGATGCAGCTGCCCATGTGCCTCCCAAAGATTTTGCAGTTTTTGTATAAAGAAAAACTAAAGAGCCTAGTGGAAGGGGCAGTAGGAGGTCATGCCACATAATAAGTAATGGCTGCAACCTCTCTTCTTGGTATAGGAAAAAAGGAAAGTTCCTGAGCCCCGTTATGCTGGGTGCACAAGGAAGGTGTTTGGCACTTGTGCTATTCTGTGTTACTGGCAAGCTCTGCTCAACATCTCTTCCTGCTGCCCAAAGATCACCTTGCCTCCAGCGCCATGGCCTCAGCCTCTTTTTTCTCCTATTCACCTTGAGCAGGCTGTGCAGAAGTTTCACTTTCCTAGCCTCCTCCTTGGCCTGGAACAGTGCAAATCCCTGAGGTGGCCGGACCTTGCCGATCTTCTCCGAAACGTGCTCCACGAAGGGGTACTCCACCAGGGTGTCGTCCTCCTCGGGGTGCAGGCGCTTGGCCACCAGCGAGAAATACAGCGCCTCCACCAGGACCTGCAAGAAATCAATTACCAACAACACTGAAGCTATAAGCAGAGTGCATATCTAGTGAGAATAGAGGCTCCTTGCCACCCCATCTTAAAGAAAAAACATAATGGTGTGAGTATTTGATGTACATACCATTTTTGCATTTATAAAAGTGCACATTATAACTTTATAAAAAGATGAAACAAATGAGGAAAGGCTTGGGGAATGGCCATGGACACATCCCAGTTGCTCCTGATTAATCTCATGTCTTCAACACTTGGGAATTCCGGTCACTAGTCCTAATTCTGGGGCTGTTTGAATTAAGTTGCCTATGCTGCCAGTGGCCACAACATTTCCTGCCCTCAGTAGCAAGGCAAGGGCTCTGGAGATTGAAGAAAAGGACTTCCCGGATCAGGATTTTCCAAGATACGTCCAAGTGGTGTAATACAACAGCAGCAAATGTTCTGGCTCATGTTCCCTCTGTTTTCCAAAGATGTGTCTTTGCTTTGTACTAAGACTCATTGGAAGTGAATTTAAGCAGCTCCAAATCCTCTTCCAAGCACCTGTAATCCTTACTCCCATAATAAATTGCATTAGTGGCCTGTTTTAATTTTCTGCATTACTATCCCTCTCCCCACATAGGGGACAAAAGAACAGGGGACAACTGTTGAATAAAAGAGGGGAGCTCATGTGTGTTGTATGTGCGTTTGGACCGAGGGAACAAAAACACTGGATCAGTTCCAAAACAAGAAATTGCATCTTCTGGCATATAAACAGTGCGAAGTCCTGAAAGATTCATGTCATCAAATGTGTAAGGGCTTCTCATGGGATCTATACAAATATGAAATTCAGGAAAAAGATTAGGTGGAGCAAGGCCTCCCTGGGGAATCTTGACAAGCTCACAGCCACATGTAGCTGCAGGACCAGAGAAGACAGAAGGTGACACGTGAGGGTCCCTTCAGAAGTGGAAACGGCCACCTGAAACCTTCCCAAAAAAGAGGCCAGAGGAAGCCATGGACAAGCAGCTCTTCTCAAGACCTACCTTGAAGGGTTCCCAGAGTAAAAAGGAAGAGAGGAAGCTAAAAATCCCTGAGATGAGCCACATGAGGGCCACGCTGGAGGTGAAACCCACTCCGATCCACACAGAGACTCCAAAGCAGATGAGGAGGGAGGCAAAGCTGATGGCGTGTGCCAGGTGAGAGCACCAGAAGGGCAGCAGGCGCTTCCGGAGGGCATGGTCCACAACTGCAGGAGACAAAAGGCATGGGGGGGGGCAGAATTGTTTGGGAGGAGGCCAATGAGGCTGGAAATCCAGAGTATGCATTCTGGTATTTATGCCCTTTCCTGTACACCCTTGGCAGGGACCTCTGCTCTGCATGGCCTAGACCGTTTCCTCTCCCCTGCTGTAGACAGGTGCAAGTGATGTGCGGACCTCACATCTCTAGGATGCTGATGCACTATCACTCCCACCAAACTTCTAAGCCAGCAGTTCTCAAACTTGGGCCGCGAAATTGGGCTTCTACCCCTTGAACCTCTGACATTGGCCATGCTGGGCTGAAGCCCAACATCCCTGAAGGAGAACAGGCTGAGAGCCACTGAGCTAGGCTGATCCATCAAGCTGCCCAAGAAGCCGTAGCCCCCAAGCTACCTGTTCGCGTTGATTTGGCTGAGCGGTTGAGTTCTCGGCCAGGGACAGCCAGTCCTTTCTCATTCAGTCTCTGCAACATGATTGTCTCCGTCTTCTCCCCAAGCATGTTGGATCTACCAGGGCAAACGAGATGTGTCAAGATACTTCCAACTGCTTAGCAGCTTGCAGAATTTTCCAGGGGAGGGAGTCAGACGCAAGCAGGCAGCAACTAGCCATAGCACGTCTCAGCCAAGACCTTCAAGGTATCACCACTTGTATCTCAGAATCAGAGCTGCCTGGTGGCCATGCTGGTCTCATGGCAACTGCCCTGGGAACCAACTGGGGAGATCTCAGCGTACAGGCAAGTGGTGCAACTCAACCATTGGAAAACCACATGCAAAAGTCCCCTGCAACCCAGGGGCTCATTTTGCCCAGGTCTGCTACACACATGCCTACATCCACAGCGAGGGAACTGGGAAAGAAGCCTGTCCCCCACACTGGGTGCTTTCCTGCCCCTCTGCATCTTGGTGGACTTACAGCCCTGAGATGAGATCTGTTTCGACCCTGGGATGCTGCCCCATGTCCTGGGGGTGAGGGAGGCCGCTGGCTCCATCTGCAAGAATTTGCCGTATCAGGTCTTCATCTGCAAGGGGGAAAAATACACCCCTGAGGCCACGTTCAGCAACATTAGCTGCATTCATTGCTGGTTCTTCTGGAAGTCACAGGTTTGACTTTGCTAAACAGGCATAACAAAAGCTGGTTTTCCCAGGCAAGAAACCCGCATGTTTCTCTTGGCCCATCAATGCAAATCACCATGTTTCCAGGTGGAAATGGAGATGCCCCAGAAATGCAAAGTATGGAAAAGTTCATTGTAATTTCTCTCCCCCTATAATATTTCCTCTTTTTCAGCCACTCAGTGGTGCCAGTATCTAATTCCCCCCTGCCTTCTTCTCTTTAGATCCTTCATAGGACCAGGACAGGCAACCCTATGAGACCCCCATCTCCCTATCAAGAGCCCTCCTCAGGTCTTCCAGACCTAGGGCAGCCATTGTGGCCTCCTGAGTGTAATCTATCTCCTTGCAACGCGGTCTTCCTCTTTTCCTACTGCCTTCTACCTTGCCAAGCATTACTGGCCCACCAAGGTTCTAATTCCACACAAGGGTTGCTTCCTATCATTTTTCCATCTGCAATACAGAGGCAGATGTTTATGCCAGGTAAATCCTTGACGAATGCTAGCCGGGCAGTTAATTTGGATCTCAGCTTTTTGCTTTTCTCCTTCCTGCTTTCCTTACCCGAAGCAGAGAAGTATTTGGCCTGAGCCTGGGGGACTCCAAGCGACAAGTTGTCCTCCTCGGCAGCCAAAGGAGCCTCGAGGCCAAGGTGGCGGCTCGTCCTCCCCCTTTTCAGCTTCTGGATGGTGTTGCCCATGATGGAAGGGTCGCTGAGCAGATCCGGCCAGTTGAGAAGGGCATCGTTGGACTGCCACCGGATCAGGCTGAGTCCAGACAAATGAAAAAGAAGCCGGACATGAGCCACCACTCCGTAGAGCTTTTCCAGAAATACAAAACACTTTTCAAGAAGCAAAAAACCCCAGAGCTTTCTTATGGAATTTGAAAGAAATACAAAAGCTTCCTGCATTCAAGAAATACATTTTAAAAAAAGCCAGAGCTTTTTAAGGAATTCAGAAGAAATATAAAAGCTTCTTGCATTCTTGTGTTGAAAAGACACCAAAAAACAAAAACAAAGAACTCCAGAGCTTTTCAAGAAATATAAAACACATCTCAAGAAATAGAAAAGCTTAAAGTATTTCTTGTACTCATGAACTTGAAACCCCTCCCGGAGTTTTTCAAGAAATACAAAATTCTTCTGAAGAAATTAAAAACTCTGAGCTTTTCAAGGAATACAAAATATTTCTCAGGAAACAGAAAAGCTGCAAGTGCACTGAAGAAATACTTGAATGCAATCTCAGGAAATACATCCCACCAGCCCACCCTCTAAGTTTTTCAAGAAAATACAAAAGCAGGTCCTCACATTGGCCTTGTGGAAACAGCGTCTTTCTTGTACCCCAGAAGCAGGTGGAACAGTGGAAGTTCATGACAGCCCCACTTACCTTTTGGAGTCTTCCAGGAACAGATCCGTTTTAGTTTGCTCAGAGAAGGCCTGTAGGAGGAAAGAGAGGAGAGAGAAAGTCGGTCAGTCCGTCAGTCCCATTAGATTCTGCCCTCTGGACCTTAACGTACGACTCCTTCATCTTGTTTTGGAAACATGGCATCGTCTTAGAGAGACTAATCTGGTACCCGTGAGAGGAAGAGACAGAGACCCTGAAAGACTTCAAAGGTAACCGATGGCTGGGCGTGGATGCGCTACCCTCCCATGATCTCCTACCTCCGTTCGAAGGCCAGGAAAGGTAAGGAAAGAGCTCTCCAGAATTGAGGAGTCTAGGTAGTTGTCGATCTCCAAGGACTGCTGGTCGGACTGGGCCAGGGACTGGCTGATAGAGACCTGCAAGGGAGAGGACGGTTTGAGGGACAATGTTGGACCAAAGTCTTCCTTCCAAGCTCAGAAGGACCACAACAGTCATTATGGGAGGGGGGAACAGAGAGTTTTGACCCTGCCTCCTCCAGCTTTGAGGGAGTTATTTCAGTCTTATTTTGAAAGGAGAAGAACCAACCAGTAGATAACCATGTGTTTATGCCTGCTCTCTCCCTCTCAAAAAATGCCTGTCACAGATGTTGGCCCAGACCAAGGGCCCCCTTTGGTGGACCAGACCAAGGATCCCTGTGGTCCAGTGTTGCCCCAAAGAGAAACCCTCTTAAAAGCCCTTCCAGTTCTCAAAAGCATGCCTGAATGGTAACGGCCCTGGGAAGGGGCTTTTAGACTAAACTTTGCACACATGTTGGAATGCTAACCTGAACTTGGGTGCTCGTAAATAAATGTAAATGTTCTTGAATGCCAGCTGATTGGCATGAATTTAATTCCAAGGAAGCTGAGCCCCAGAATGCCTGAAACTTCACCTCTCAGAGAACTGGGGTCAACCGGGGATGGGGGGAGTGTCCCGTGGAGAGGTTTCCTGCCTCATTACCTTGCTGCGTGCCATCCGGAAGAGGAAGAGGAGAACCAGGTACAGAGGGTAGACAACCAAACTGGACACCAAGCCAACCACGGCTGTCTCGCCACTGACGGGGATCAAGGTGGAAATGGGGACGTGGCTGGGGAAAAAAGAGGAGAGGAGGGGTAGAGTAACCTTCTGTTGCAATTCCCAGTTCCAGGGAATTCCCAAGATTATTCCATGGGAATAAATGGCTCATTTGTGATTTTAAATTCACAAGAAAGAAAGGAGGAGGAGGAAAGGCATGCAGATGGCTCCTGCCAATAAGAGGCATCCGGCTACACTATGAGAGAGCAGCAGGTGCTCTGTGCCCACCTGAAGTTGACATCTCCCACGACGCCGTACCAGACCGCATTGGCGCAGAGGAAGAGGAAGATGAGGAGGCAGCAGCACGATGCTCGCTGGATCCTGGTGAAGCGGCTGCGAGGGGGCCGGTCCCACAAGGAGAGCCAGACGTGCTTCTCAAAGAAACCCCGCTGCAGCTCGCCAACAAAGATCCGCACAAAGCTCCTCAGCTCCGCCTCACCTGAAGAGAAAGGATGCCAGATTACGCATTTTAGCCCTTGCAGGGAGAGGGTCTGCCCAAGAGACACACAGCCCCTTCCTGGTTGGCATCATTTTTGTCTTTTTCCATTGCCAATGAGCATGTCATCCAACCCAACAATCTGCAGGATGGAGGGAAACTGGGGCCCAGGGAAAGGAAAGATACCTCCAGCCGGCATGTGTCTCCCCATTTCATCCCTCGAAACCAGGTTTATGGGAAAATACTGCAGAACTGATCTCTCCTCAGAATGTGGGACGGCGCAATGCATAATGCCCCCATTTTTCAATCAAAATAGGTGGCATGATTATGATTTTGTTATTTACTATTATTCATTTATGTATTTTATTATTTTATTCCTATCCCACCATTTCCCTCCCAAGAATGGGACTCAAGACAGCTTGCAACTTACTAGAAACAACAGGGATTAAAAACGGTTCGAAAACATCTTTAAAAAGTATAGCCCAAGTCCCTGAGGGTCAGTCCCCTGAGCACCACCTCTCTTCCTAGGCTCAAAGTCACGGCCTCTGGGGGATTTTCCACCCCAACTCACTGGCAGCAAAGACTTCCTTCTCCACCAAGCCGTCGTTCTCCTCGCTTTCCACAGACAGCCAGTCGTTCACCAAGAAGTGGTAAGTCTTACAGGTCTGCAGGTCTCTGACAATGACGTGCTGCAGGTACCAGGATGGATTGAGCCCTGGGTGGAAGACACAAGATTTAGGACCAAGTCTCTCCAGGCAGTTCTGGCTCCAACACACAGCTGTGATCTCCTCCTCGTAACGCACCTTTGTTGTCGTGCCAGATGCGGATTTTCCACACACTGCCCAGGCTCCTTTCTGTGGCGATCTGGAAAATGTCGAGGCTGTTGCGGCGGAAGGCGTTCTCTCCGTCCAGGTGCCGGTGGCCGGATTTGCTGTCTGTCCCATACAGGGTGATCCCCACGTGGGCCGTTGTCCCTGGAAAGAAAGAAGGAGGCTGTGCCAAGTCAAGCAGAGACAGGGCCCAGCTTTGCCCCACATGGCACAGAGAAAAGGGACCTCAAGATGGCCCTCTTAAGAAACCAGGTTCAAGTCTCCGCTCAGTTTCTCACTCTGTATGTAGCAAAGCTTGTCTCTTTACACCTCAGATCAAGATCTGCAAAATGAGAAAGAGCAATTCCTTCCCCATCCCCAAAATCCCATTGACTATTTACTGTTGGTTCTTTTAACGCCTGGATTTTACTGAAACCTTGCTTTGGGATACTTTGACTGGTTATACAGAAAGTATAATTGTTGCATTGCAATTGCCAGTCACACCATAGATTGCAAGTGCCAGGAAGAACCCCCCACTCTCTTTCCAGAGCAAGAAGGATGAGCCAGGTGAGTTCAAACGCCTCCTCTCTACCTTTCTCTATTGCTCCCCAGTAACTCTGAGAGGGCTAGGGAGGGGTGTTCTTTTTGCATGGTGGAAAATACAGCAACTTGCTTCTTTGCGGCTATTGCCCACCCAGAGATCATGTTGCATTGGCCCTGGGAGGAACAGGGAATGGGCCAAAGGGGCTTGGCTTCCTCTCCCAACAGGAGGGGCTCTAAAACATGCCACTGCTCCAGTGGGAGGGGATGTTTCTCCTGGACGTTCTCTCCATCCAGTGGCTAAAAACCTTCAGGCCATGTTTCCTTTTCATTCTGTTAAGAGCTGCCAGATGTGCTTTGGTTGCACCTCAGCCCATTTTAACCAATTCCTTTGACTCAGGAGTGTGTGCATTTGCACAGAGCATCTATTCCTGCACAGGGTGGCCAACAAGAGCCGTCCCACCCATATTCTCATAAATGTGCCTTGCTCTGGCAGCCTGGAACTGAAAGCAAACTGTGCACCAAAGGAAAGTTGAGTGGCTATTATTCACTTAAGGAACGGGTGTGTTCACCACTGGCCAGTCTGGAGGTGAATTTCTTTGTCCCCAGAACCACCCAGAGATGCGCAAGCTGCCAAAAATACCAAATGGAAAACAAAACCTGAACCCCACTTTTGGAAAACCTGCTATTGTTTCAATGTTAACAGTGCAGGAACCCCCGAAGACTTATTAAAAAGGTGCAGCGTTCTCCCTTATGGGAGTTCCAGGAAAAGAAATTCATTCTTTTCTTTTGCCAAAAAATGAGAGTCTGGAGGGATGAGCTGCAGAAAGAACTTTGGGGTCCATTCCTTGACTTAAGCACAAAGACAGATGAAACATTTTTAAAATGGGAGCAGCCAATAGGTTGGAGGGTGGGTTCACTCTGTACGGTGCAGATGCATTATTTCCCCTCTAAAATTAAGTTTTTATTGGTGAAGGGAACACATTCTGTGGGGTTTGCAGCACTACCAAGCTGCTGATAGCAATGAACGCCACTATATAGGAATGCACAGCACTGATTGGTAAGCACCAGTGATGTCATCTCCCAAGCCAAGTAGATCTGGGATCTTTTTTCTCAAAGTTCACAACTTTCTTTTAACAAAATGAAAGATTAAATAAACACTCTTAAGTAAGTATGTGGGACGGATTTAAAAAATGGAGGCAACTTGCCTGAAGCAGGCAGAGAGACAGAGCCAAAATTCTATTAGTTGGGTTGAGGGATTAAAAATCAGAAATAGTGGAAAAAATAGTAAAAAAAAAACTTGGCAAGAAACCCTGGCAAAAAATACCTTCGACTTATGAGAATCTTCACATTTTGAGCCCCTCCCGGAACTGCAAACCCCAGGATTCCAGAGTAGGTTGAAAGTGGAATCATTGCGCTATAAGAGTGTCGTGCGGAAATGGCCACGGTTACGGGGGAGTCCGGAGGGTATCGCGGCTACTCACCTGACCCTTTGCCCCAGCCTGTTTTCACCAGGATCTCATACTTGTACAGCCCGTTCTTGCCGCAGAAAGGGATCACCCCCACGCGGTTAATGTCGATCAGGTCTAGCTTGTGCACGATCACGGCGGCCACCGAGTAGGTCACAAAACAGATGGCGCACGTCAGCAGGACGATGTAGTTGAGCCCCGAGCCTGGAGGCTGAGCAAAAGGAACACATACGCACTGAAGATGGCCGTACCTTTGCAGCACTAGCAATGCCTGACACACTCTACTGCTGGAAGGGGGCAGAGAATGAATTTTTTTATTTGCATTCCAGGTCGCAAGAAGGACCCAAAATACCAACATATTGCTGCCTCGAGCTCTTGCTCCCAGTAACCATCTTAGGAGAGGCGTTTTGGCTTTTCTGCATGGTGTTGGCAACCTGAAATCCAGCCAGGGAGGGCCAGGGAGTCATTAAGTATTGAAAAATGACAATTGCTAACCATTCTAGACATTCAGGTTTTGCATCTACTGCCTCACAAAACAGCAGTAATGCTGGATGCAATGAGCTTTCCAGCAAACTGGTCCTTCACTGGTGTGTTCTTCCTGCTTCTATAACCTTCACAGACATTTGCCTTTTTGTTTCCAACCCGTTATATATCTTGGGGATCTTGCTCCTCTAACAAAACACTGTTAAAGAACCAAAAATGTTAAATCTGGCTTCATGCAACCTTTATATGTTATGACCTGGAGCATTTGTCCATGGAATCAAAAACTGAGGAACTCTCAGTGATGGCCCTGGGCTTGTTTCTCAGATATGAACAGAACAGTTTTCTATTCTGTCTTGGAGGTTTTTGATTCAAAAGCAGAGCTTATGAAAGAGAACAGGAATAATGCTATAAGAGAAGCGGAAAGGATTTCTTATGACAACTTGGCGACTGGACTCACAGGCCGTATGAACTGGACAGAGTGCGGGGGAACAAAAAGGCTGGCTCCAAAGGCGGTCAGATGTTGGGTTAGGCACACGGCCTTCTCGGGAGTGGTCCCCTCCAAGGGAGCCAGGCCCTCCGTCTTCCAGCGGACCTCTTCCGCGCTGAAATACTGGCACAAGGATCCGTACAGGCCCAGAGTCACTTCCACGGGAGACCAGATGAAGTGGTTGGTGATGTTGAAGTAATAATCCGTTTCGGCATCCTCGGTGCTAAAAGGAGAGGGGGAACCAAGCGGTCATAAAACAGGGCAGGATGGAATAGAAGGTGGCGCAGCTGACCAAAGGTTGTGGGATGGAAGCTAAAAAAATGAGTTTCATTTCCAGCTCAGCCAGTGTGGGTGAATCTTGTAAGATGTTGTTGCTGTTTTCATTATTTTCATTCGTATTTTGTCCCATGGACTCGAGGCAACTTAATATTAAAGTTCTATTAAAAACAGGACAAATTAAAAGGACACACAAACACACACACATATATGCATATCTAGATTGACAGACAGATATAAATACATGTGCATATTTATATATACAGTGTGCCCTTCATATATGGAGGTTCTGTTTCAGGAAACTCCATGCAAAACAAAAGCCACGAGTGTTGTATCCCATTGTAGTCAATGGACGCAATGGGCATGTACACATACCTGCCCATGTGAGCACCCGCTATGCCCACTGACTGTAATGGGAGTGATGCTTTGCACAACCTTGCATTTGTTTATGTGGGGATTGTGCCAGAAGAGGGCACCCTGTACATTTCATGTTTTTGTACGCTTTGAATTTGTTCTGGTTTTAGAATGAAAATGTGTGTGTGTGTGTGTATGAATGAATATATAGAGAGAAAGTTATTTTCAAAAACAATTAGAGAATTTTAAAGTTAAACCTATTAAAGTTCATTAAAAGACGATGTCAACAAAAATCAACAAAGCAGCTCGATCCACCCTTAAAAGCTCATCACAGTCAACCTCTAAAAGCCGGACACAATAGCCTCCCAAGGAAGGGAGTTCCCTGAAGTCTGGGAGCAGCCATGGGGAAGGTCCTCTTCCCTTGCACCTACTAGAACGAAGAATTCCAGCCGTCTTCTCCCTCCCACCCTCAGCAGATGGGAGCAAAGGAAGACCATGAACTGCACCAGGGGAAGGAAGGGAAGAAACTCCCTTGCATTCCCCTTCAGGAAAACAATCGTTCCCAAAGCACAAGTGGTACACCCACAGCATCACCTGAGACAGGACCTCTGTTGCAAACCACACAACCTTACACGTATACACAGGCACAGACTTTGTATTACAAGAGGAAATGAGCCACGGAAACCACAGTCAGCCTATTCCTGGCTTGCCAGTTCATGTGCCAGTTTCCCTCCCCACCAAGATTTTTCACTTACACTGGGGAGACAAAGAAAGTGTACTGCCGATGGTCCCCCTGGGGTCTCCTGGTCATGTCCTCCAGGTGGATCTCCTTGAAGTCTGTGCAGTTCTGTTCAATGCCGGGCTCAGGCGCACGGAAGAGACAGACAGCAATGAACGGCTCCTGTTCGCTGGACACGTAGCGGTCTGGCCGTGGGGAGAAGGAGAGAGAACCTGAGTGAGAAGCTGACCCTTGGAGCACATCTCTGTCTCTTATGGATGTTACGTTCATCTGGTTTGCAATCGCCGTCCCAGCTCAAGGCTAAGAAGGTGATACGTGAGCAAGCAAGTTCCCAGTTCAACTGTCACCAAATCCACCAGAAGGCTTCCCTCTCCATAGTGCAACATGGGCACGTGTCAGGTTCAATTTGTTCTCCCTGCCATGTTTTAGGTAGCTTTGCTTTTTTATTTTACTATACTTTATTGTGTTGTGAGAGGATTGGCTGGGAAATAGTGTGCTGGGAACAGGGAAATGTTATTTTAACAACCTGTGAAAAGAAGACAGATGGCGGCAGACAGACTTGGCTGCAAGGTCATGCTGTTGGCAAGCAGAAGGAGAAAATGGGACGGGGATGGAAAAAAACTGGGAAAGGGGTTGTTATGATTACCTATCAAATAGAATGCAAACACATGCTAATTAGTAATGTTGCAGATTATAAGGTAGTGTCAATCCAATGCTTCTTTAATCTCAGCAACACCAAGATGTGCAGTTGTTTCTTCGATGTTCCTGAATAAAGCTTTTGAAACTTCAAAGCCTTGGAAGGGCAGCTATCCAGGAAGTAGAAGAGATCCTCAATTATAAAGACATATCATTGAATACTAAAGTTAGGATTTTCCAGGTCATCCTATTTCCAATTTCTAGGGATGGCTGTGAAATGTAAAGTCAAAGGCTTTCATGGCCAGAATCCATAGGTTGTTGTGGCTGTGAAAGCTGGAAAGTGAAGAAAACCGGTAGGAAGAAAATGAACTCATTTGAAATGTGGTGCTGGAGGTGAGTTCTGTGGATGCTTTGGGCCGCTAAGAAGACAAATGGGTCCTAGGACAATTCAAGCCTGAACTCTGCCTAGAAGTCAAGATAATTAAACTGAGGCTGTTGTACTTTGGCTATAACATGAGAAGACATGACTCAATGGGAAGGACAATAATGCTTGGTAAGGCAGTAGGAAAAGAGGAAGACCACGTTACAGATAGATAAACTCAATCAAGGAAGACACATCCTTAATTAATTAAAATTGTGTGTGCACATCCCCATTCCACAGATACAATTAATGTGGCCAAGAGGTTTAGTCAGGCACTCACCGTTGAGGGTGCTGAAGATGACTTGGAAATACAGCCCGGCTTCAGGGTTGACCCTCTCTAGGCTAAGCGCCACGCTCACCGAACTCCTTTCCTCAATCACAACCGACCCCACAGTAATGTTCTTCTCTTGAGGGTCCACTACCATGACGGTGATGGCCTTCTCCGGATCCAGGCTCCCTATTGGTATTTCTGACCCACTGTTGTTCTGAAACTCCATGGAAGCCACCTCTGAGGAGACGCTGTAGTTGGCAATGTAGCCAAAGGGAAAGGGGTTGTAGTCCACTCGGATCATGACCTGGATGACGTCCGTCATGTTGGAGAAGGTGGTGTTGAAAGCCGGCGGGATGGAGAACTGGCACTCCGGGTTGTCCTCATAGCATAGCAGGCCAAAGGGGTCGGCCCGTTTCCCCGTGGCCGTGATGTTGGTGCCGGCCAGCTCCAGGGGTTCCTCGTTGAGCACCCGAGATTTCATGAGGATGCGCATCAGGTCGGCGGAGAGGGCGTAGGCTTTGGAAGCCACCTCCACGGGACTCTGGCCGCTGCACAGCTCCTGTGGCTGGGACTCCCGAGGAACGGTGTTGACAAGGTGGATCAGGTCCCCTGCAAAGGCAGCAGGAAAAGTTCAGCATTGGGTAAGCTTACAGTTAAGGTCGCAGCAAAAACTCTGGGGTACAATCAATCCACTTTGTTGCTCTCAAGAAGTTTCTGACCCTAAGGCAAACCTTTTCACAGGGTTCTCTTGGCAAGATTTGTTCCGACGGGGTTGGACTTTGCCTTCCCCAGAGGCTGAGAGAGAGTGACAGCTTGCTCAGAGTCAGCCAGTAGGTTTCTGTGGCCGAGCAGGGGCCGGAACCCTGGTCTCCACAGTCATCTGAGTGCCTCCACGTCATTCCAGATGTATGGAGAGCTTACAGCAAACCTGTTATGGGGTTTTCTTGGCAAGATTTGTTCAGAGCAAGCTTGTCGTTGCTTTCCTCTGAGGCTGAGAGATTGAGACTTGTCCAAAATCACCCACTGGGTTTGCATGGCTGAACAAGGATTCAAACCCTGGTCTCCAGAGTTGTAGCACTATACTACCCCAAGACCACTACCAAAGGTTAAATCTTCCTGTCCTATCCCATTTAATAATGCGGCTGCTATTATCTCCAGTACCAGAGGCAGTGAATACCTCTGTGCAACAATCCCATGAATGAATGAGATTTAGAGTGCAGTTGCACTCATGGGCTCGTTGTGAACAAACACCCATGCATCAAAGCACACAGCTGCAAATAAATAAATTAAATGTGCATATAAAATACAAGAACCGGAGTGGAAATGAATATTAGATCATTTTGGCTAGCTTAACAGCCATAGGCTGTTAGAGAACGTACACAAAAATAAATCCTCAGTGTTCTGGATACATTTGCAAGCCCCAGATATTATGATCACTATGAACGAAGGACATTCCTGGAATGGGACTGTGATGTTTCTCCCAATGAAAGCAATGTTAAGCTTCTCCAAACAAATCAACCACTTGACACCAAGCGGCTCACTGAGCTTTAGAGAAATTAGATTATATTGGCAGGTGATGGCTTATGAATTATCAAAGCTGCTTGTGGGATTGCATTAAGGGGTTGTGTTCTTTCCAAAGAAGATTTCCGAAACAGTGCTGTACTGGGAACCTGTCATGTTAATCCAGACGTCTTTGATCTAGCTATATATTACTCACCATCTCAGCATTTAGTATGTTGTGGATTTACATTAGCAACTGTACCCTATTAATTGCCTTTTTGTTCTTGTTTAACTGTCATCAAATCGATTTTGACTTACAGCAACCCTATGAATGAGACATCTCTTGTCTTCAACACCCCTGGTTAGGTCTTGCATACTCAGAGCTGTGCCTTCTTTGACTGAGGGCCTTTCCGCACTACGCTGTTATAGTGCTATTACTTCACTTTCAACCTCCTATGCAAACCCTCCCTGGGATTTGCCGTTTAGGGGGAGGCATGGAGAATTCTCATCCAGGGAGCTCTTGGACCTCAGGAAACTAGAAACCCCAGAATTCCACCAGATGTCGAAAGTGGAATAATAGCACTATAACAGTGTAGTGCAGAATGGCCTAGGACTCTACCCATCAGTAGTATGGTCTTTCCCTTTTCCCACTGCCTTCTATTAATAATCCCCTTTATCACTGTGCTATTTAGCTACCCAACACTGCGTAACACTCCTTTCTCCTCTTGTTCTTCTATTTTATGTATACAATCTATTAACCAATTTGCACTCATGAGCTTTGTAAAGCCTGTGTTTGTAATGGATTATACAGCTGCTGAACTCTGAGAGAGTTTCTGGTTTTGCATTCCCCATGGGAAAATGTCTGTCCATGGTGTGAGTAGGGCATAGAACCAGGGAGGACTGCAGTTTGGACTCCGGCATGGCTTCTCCTCTTCCTAGAAATGGTGGCCATAGGAGCTTTCTGCAAGCCTACTTGGGACACTCACAGATCTCAGCCTACTGCGGGAAGCAAGCCGAGTTTCCTTTGGGGCATTGCTTCCCAGGAACTCACCCATGATGTTGAGGATATTGTCCGCAATGGTGGTGGGAGTCATGGTGCCCTGGGTGGTCTCTCCCTGAAGGATGACCATCATGGTCTCGAGCTTCTCCAAGGTCTTCATCAGGCAGTCACGGCAGACAAACTCCTTGTTGGCCACCTGAGGATCAAGCAACCAAAGGAAGATTTGTGTCCAGCAACCAGCTTCTGAGACCTCTGAAAAATTCTATGAGCTTATACGGAATGAATACATGAACGGCAGGAAGGACGACAAACTTGTATGGAATCATTCCAATATACTATATCCACAATAGGAGCTTGTGCATTCACTAATTTCTCCCTTTTCTCTAAATCTGAAGACCCTTGATGAGCAACTTGGGGGTAAGTAAAGATTTGAATCACTTTAGGGTTCTAAAGCTTCAGTTAAGTCTTTATGGTTCATGGCAACAAAAGATATTTAAAGAAAAAGTTAGGAACCACTGAACTAGTAAATACGTAGGGATTGTGAATATGAACCGGTCACAAATGCGTCACTTTCGGTTACATGCTCGTAACTGCCTTAGTGAATTCTGGAATAAACTAAAAAGAACAGCTGACTGACAAGGAGTGCCTCTGTTCTTGTCTGGATCAAGATATTAAATAACTGGCCACCAACTCAGGTGATGAGTCCTTGTGGGACTGCAGCCGAAACAGGCCGCTAAGAAACACCACGAGGTACCAGCGTTCCTGGACAAACCCCGAGGGCTGAAGAACCACAAAAGGGTTTTTGTTTAAGCGAACAGGAGCAAAGATCCGTTTCAAGAGGGCAAAGGCGCCTACCGTGCACTGGGCCAGCACCGCTGCAATCTGCTGGATGTCGTCCACCGTGCTCACGTTCAAAGAGACCAGCGTTTCTGTGATGTTCCTCCGTATCCAGGCCCTGAGCCGGTCTTCCCTCTCCATTTCTGGTTTTGAATGCATGGTGCACTCGTACTTTGATTGGGATTGGAAAAAAAAAAGGATATATATGTGTGTGTAAATACCTCTATTAATTAGGGTTCTTGAGAAGCAAAAGGCAATTCGAGGCAAGCAAGAGGCATGGCGGAAAAATTGGCTATTTCTTGCTGTTTGGCAAAGGACAGAGAACAAATCTCACATCGGGGCAAAAGGGTTAATATCCCACCAGGTGCTCTTAGTTTCATTTTATTGATTTATCTAGAGGCTTCTGTTCTAGTCTGAACTCAAGGCAGCGTGCAACAAGATTAAAAACCTTAATCGGGGATCTGCCCATCACAATACACTGTGCCATTGCAAGACAGGGATTTTCCACAAGATGGGTGAGCTAAGAAAATCTGCTGGACAGCTTGCCCCCTTATCCCCGTCCCACCCTCTCTAGCCAGGTTGGGTTGCGTCTTCCTACCTCATTTAAGATGGTGATGAGAGCCAAAGTGTACTCGATGACTTGCTGGGGGTCTCCCTGTTTCACCAGGCCCTGCAAGACCACCTCAGTCTGGTTGTAAAGCCACTGTGGGAGGCTGTGGAATCCCTCTGGTACACTGGGCAAGGTGATGGCCATGGAGCTGGAAAGGATAAAGAGCCTATCAGTGTCCTGTTTTGAAAAACAACCCCCCTGCAGGTAGAAAGATAGCCCCACGATAGCCCTCACCCAACAGGCTGGCTTTCTATATGCGAGATTATTATCTGTTCAGATATAAGACAACATTTAATATCATTGAGGAATGAACTGATCCATCAAGGGACAGACCAGCCAGTCCTTCTCCACTGGATACCCTTGGCTTACCCACATGTTTTCAGGCTCAGTTTAAAGTGTTGTTGGGGTTGGCTTTTAAAGCCTGAAATCACATCTGGGCAACCCATGGCTTTCAAGATGTTGTTAGACTGTGACTCCCATCATCTCCAGCCAGAAGAACAAATAGTTGAGGGACTACCAGCAGGTGCACGCCAGCACCATCTCGAAGGCCAGAAATTGCCTGTTCTTTATATAAACAAATCTGCCCAGGGCTGTAAGACAGCCTTCACAGACTCCGCTCTCTGGTCCTGCAGGAAATATCTTGGAAGATCTACGACTGATAAAGCCATTCCATCTCACGCACATTCTCTCCAGAAAACTTCATCAGATCCTTTCTTTGACTGCTTTGGAACAAGCTCTGAAGTCGCAGTTCTCAAATCTTTGGCCTTCCAGACGTTTGAAACACCGACCCTTAGAAGCCTCAGCCAAAAGGAGAAAGGACCGGCCAGCGTGGCCCAGGCCAGCAGCATCTGGAAGGATGAAGGCTGAGAACCACCACTCACCCAGCTCAGCCTTCCCTGGAGGATTCCTTACTCCCTCTTGACGGCTCAGTCTCACATTGGCCTGGAATTACATCACTGGAATTTATGAGTCCATCAGTTTAAGTTTAACTGTTTGTTAAACTTCAGTTTTTATGTTTTGATGTTTGTTGTTGTTGCTGTTTTTGGAAGCCTCCTCTTGAGGAGACAGCCTTCAAGGACAGAAAACCTGGGCCATTTCTGCACAATGTTGCTGTCCCATGATGGTCAGCATCCAAGGCGTGGGCAGCAAGGGCCATCCAGTACAGGCACCAGGGTTGGGCTGAGAAAGAGGCACTAGGTCAGAAAGCCAAGGGTCAGGGCACAACAAGAGTCCAAGGCAGCAGTCCTCCAGGTAGCAAGAGTCCAGGGGGCCAGAGGCAAGAAGAGGGTCCAGGAGACAGGCTGGAGTTCAGAGCACATGAGAGTCCAAGATCCTTCCAGGCAACAGGCAGACACAGGGCCAGAGGGAGGTCCAAGAGAGAGGCAGAAGGTCAGGGCACAGCATGGGTTCAAGGGAGTAGAAACCTACCAGATAACAAGAGTCCACAGGCAAGTGAAGAAAACAGGCTGAAGTCCAGGGGCAGGCAGGCCAGCCTGGCCAATTAGCAGAGCCTACAGACCATGTTACTGTAGCAAAGACTGCAGAGTAACCCCAGCCCTTATAAAGCTGGCTCCTGGCCTCTCCAGCTGTGCTGCATCAGAGCAGCCAGCTGGGTCTGAGCTACTGGGCCAGATTCTGCAAAGAACGGACATCAAGACCAGGATCCTTGCAAGCAGAATCCTGCAAGGACTTAGTCATGGACACAAACCCTTACAATGATGGGGATGTGTTGCTGGAAGTCCGCAAGTTGTACTTTCGCACGACATCATTGTGGTCTTGCTACCAGGGCATCCCTACCCATCCTGATAGCAGGATATTCCATTAATGGAAAGAACCTGTTAATGGCCCACGATTGTGCAACATTCCTGTTGCCAGTGGCCATGCGGAATGGGTGGAAGTGCAATGCAGGTGCTTCCTTCCTCAGTGCAGCACGGGAAGGAGGCCGGCTGCACTGCAGAAGGAAGGTGCGTGTTGCTTGCACTCCCATCCGCAGGCAGCCAGCCAGGCATGGAGGGAAGTGTTGGGGACATGCTCCCATCCTGGCAAGGGCACTGCTGAGATGATCCCAGGATAATGTCAGAAAAGGGTAAGGTGCAGAAATGGCCCTGAAAATAAACTCCATGAAATCAAGTTGACTGGGCATGAATTTCACCTGTCTACAACTGTAGTGGTGTTAGTGACTGTATGGGAGCTGGACCTACAAGGCTCCCACAGGGCTCATTTTGATCTCAATGCATAGCTCCTTTCGCTCCTCTGTTTGCTATTTTATGAGCCGTTCTGAGCCTAGGGGGCTTGGCACCCCGCTCCTTCTCCAAGCACACCTCGGGCTGTGTGCCAAAGCCTTGTGGCTACAGATCAACATGGCTCCCCGTTTTTAATCCGCTCCCTCCCAGAATGAAATCACGCTCGGAGAAGATGTGTGCAACCGAGGTGGAGAAGGCCCTCTCCAAAGATAAATGACCTGCCTGGGCCTTTCCCATTTGTCTCCAAATGCAGCCCATTCATCTCCAGGCAGCTGTTTGTTACCGACGAGAACAGGACACCGAATTCTTTTCTTTCTTAAGCCAAACAGACTGGAACACTGGCCTCCTCCCTGATTTACAATCCAAGAACACGCTTGCATTTCCGAAGGTATTGATCTTCCACCTGCCACCCAGAATGACGCACTGTCTCGAAGGAGTTCTAAATCAGCAGAAACAGGCCAAATGCCTCCTTGTCGGCCTGTTTGCCAGATGGAGAAAAGAAACGACTTCTGATTGCAAGCTGCAGCAACCAGCTCCAGCTACTGGCTCCCGTGTGAGGAAGGAGACGCAGTGAATCCACACTGGGATTTAGTCTGAACTTTAACGGAGTGATCCAAGGTGCTAAATCTACAGGGGAGAACAGGGTTCAGAACCTTGGTTGTGGTAGCTATATGGCTTCAAACTAATTCCAGGTTATTAGGATTATCCCCCTTGCCTGGAGGCTGAGAGAATATGACTTATCCAAGGTCATCCAGTGGGTTTCCATGGTTGACCAGGGATTTGAACTCTGGTCTCCCAGAGTCCCACTAAAGCCAATACACTACCTCCAAAAATACAGGGTTTTCTCAGCAGACTTTGTTCAAAGGGGGTTTGCCTTTGCTGTTGCCTTCTCCTGAGGCTGAGAGAGTCACCTATTGGGTTTCCAGGGCTGAGTGGGAATTCCAGCTCTTATCTTCCAGAGTCCTAATCCAACATTCAAACCATGAAACCTGTTGACATGGATGCCACCAGCTGCCATTGCTCTTTACAGACCTATGAGAAATTCCTTCCAGGTGGGTGATCAAATGCTTTGTTTTGAGATAGGCCAGCCCTCCCCCCGCCAAACAAAAGTTGCAGTGCAGTGAGTCTGTCCATCCAAGGGTGGATTGGCCCTTGAAATGGAGTTCTTTGCAAGCAAAGAAAGAGAAGAAGACTTTATCCTTCAGGAGGAAGGGCCAGCAATGGGAGCGACACCTTAATAATTTTGTGGCAGGCTACACCAGGGGGAGGAAAGTGTGGCTTGTGGGCTGCACACAGACCCCAGAGCTGTTTCTGTGGCTTCCAGGGGGCTTCAGGAGTAAAAAAAAATCCCCCCCTCTATGTGTGTATGTGTGTGTGTGTGTGTGTGTAGCATTAAAATTCCTCCAAAAATAAGCTCTAGTGGGCATGGGAAATTCCGATCTTTTTGCCCCTCTCCAGGAAATTTCAGTCTCAGGAAAAGTCATCTCTGAAAAGAAGAAGTGAACTGGATGTGACTTCTGTTCTCTTCTTGTTGTTAAAAAAAAAAGGCACCTCCCAAGCCTCCAAGTGATCCAGAAGGACACCCCAAAACATGGTGAAATGGCCATGATGTTCCCTAGCAGAGACTTAAGGATAAAAAATGTTTTTGATTTTTAATTTTTTTTGCTGGGGTGTATCCCTCCAAGATCCTGGGGAGAGGGGCTACGACAGCTCCCCAAACTCCCACAGTCCCCCCCCCGGGCTAGACACGCTGCTGCACCCTCTCAGTACGGAGCCCCAAAACAAGCCCTCTGAGCATCTGGAAAGGAATCAGACAGTTTCTGCTCCTCAGGCTCTGTGCACGTTTGCATGGAAAGCTTGCAAAACTCAGGTGGCTGTCCCGGTTCCTTCCCCGTCTGATAAGGAAAAGCCTTACCTGTTGAAGGCCACCACGGTTGCTCCCAGCTGGTCCTGCACCCGCACCGAGACGAACACCAGGGAGGCGCTCTCCTGGAAGCCGGGGGGCAGGAAGGCGGTGTGCTCCGAATGGCTCCCTTTGTAGACCCAGAATTCTTCACAGTGGCCGCCGCGGCACCGCGTGGCCAGGAGGATGTACACCAAGGGGGTGCCTTCGTTCTCTGTATCCCGCCAGCCTTCCAGCCAAAGAAACATACAATCCATTAGAACATCCAAGCTTTGAGGGGTCCCCTTGGGGAGGAAAGATCCCCCACGCAGACATACAATTCCACTCCTCATTTCTGGAACCGTGAAACTCATTGCTCAGGTGTGGCATTGAAAGGAGAGAAGGAATCGCAGCCCTGAAACAAGCTCAGGTGGTTATTGCATACGGCCAGAAAGACAAAGGAAGCTGGAAGGCGGATAGATGGATAGATGGCAATATATTGTGGAATATCTAATGTTTAATGTTATATTAGGAAGAAAGAATGGAGTATAGGAGTCAGCTGAATGAAGGCAATTGGTTAAGGAAGTGGAACAAACTAATAGAAACAATTAAAGAAAGGAAGGGGTACAAAATTATAAAAGATACAATTAATACAGTTCTCCACTTTAAAGGAAAGGGGTTTTAAATAAATATTTAAATAAGACCTAGCTGTAGCTTCTGCTTTAAAAAAAAGATTTATTTATAATTCCTAATCCCCTCTGCATAACACCATCATTGGGTGGTCTTCTGGACTTTTCCCCCCATTGTCTAAAAGTCTGAAAAGCCTCTCCTAAGGCTTAGTTACTGGCAGTGGGAGCGTGATGCTAAAATATGCAGGCATTTTTGGCTCCACCCCTTTTTGTCTTTGACTCCACCCACTATTACCGGAATGCCCCGCCCCTCGATACTTTTCTGAAATCGAATTCAGCCCACAAGAAGGGAAAGCTCTGCCTCCATTTCTTTTGGAACCTGTCAGAGCAAACAGAATCTGCTTCCAGGTTGTTCTCATTGGGCATCACCTGGCTGGTGTTCTCATTGGGCATCACCTGGCTGGTGTTCTCATTGGGCATCACCTGGCTGGTGTTCTCATTGGGCATCACCTGGCAGGTGTTCTCACCTGTGCATTCAAAGTGGATCTTTGTGGTCAGAGCCTGGACCGGCCCCATCGGAGACAACCAGCAGGACCCCCCAAAAGGAGGCTGGTTTGGAAAGAGGTCCATGGAGGCGTAGCCCTCCTCTCCCGTGGTCAGATCGGTGATGTGTAGAGTGAAGGTGTAGCCCTCGCCATCCTTGAGCGCCCACGGTCTCAAAACCAAGTTCATGCCCGTGTTGCCCGTCGAGGTGGTGCTTCTGTCCAAAACCAGGGTCTTGTTCTTGAAATTGTGCGCCGCCCACCTCTGCATAATTTGTACCAGGGAAAAGACCAAGGAAATTTGCAGCTTAGAATAATCTGAATATTTTTTAATACATACTTTGTATTAAAAGAATTTTCAAAATATTATAAAATAAATCCTCTCTTTACATCTATCTTTCCTATAGTTATGCAAAACACATATCTACCCCCAAACCTCAATTCCATTTTTTAGCTTTTCCCCCCATATTATTCCCTCTTGCCATTCTGTTGGTTAAACCTTTTTTTGTGTGTAATTATTCTTTTCTTATCTTCTTTACTCATACTAATTTTAACAAGAAGATAATTTTATATTTGATAACAGCGGCGAGATTATGGCCATTTCCGCACTACATTATTATAGTGCTATTATTCCACTTTCAACCTCCTGTGGAATTCTGGGATTTGTAGTTTACTGAAGCCAAAGAGTTCTCTGGCTGAGAATTCTAAATGCCCCTCCCTAATCTGCAAGTCCCAGGATTCCAGGGGATGCTGGAAGTGGAATCAAAGGACTATAACAGTGTAATACGGAAAGGTCCTATGTTATGCTCAACATTGCAAGGAGAAAAAGGGACCGACCATAGAAGAATGGAAAATTAAAGTTATGGATATAAAAGAAATAGAAAAGCTTTCCAATTTGTTCAAAGAAAACTCTACTCAACAATTTGATAGAGAATGACAACCCGTGACAAATTGGATTAAATGTAAGGAGAGATAAATGTGTAACAGATGCAATAGAATAAGAAAAAAATAGAAAGTGGGAGGTAAGTAGTTAAAAATTGTAAATAATAGATGTATAGATAGAATAATCTGAGTATTAACTGGGAGCTACCCAGCATTTTCAGACTAGGAGGGGAATGGGAGGGAAAGCTAATTTCAGCACCTAGCCAAAGTTTTGGGTGGCCACTCAGCCCTGCTCTCAGGCATTTGGTCCACTGAGAAGGGGCGGGAGTCCATTCTGGCCAGTGGGAAGAGGAGATGGGAGCCACTTTCCTGCATTACATCAGTCTCCGGTGGAATATTTCAGAAAAGGGAATGGAGAAACCCAGCGATGGTGATGGTGAGATCCGGTGAGCCCTGCTTGTCATGGGGGGGGGCTCCATCACTTTGCTCGGAGGCAAAGATTAGATGCCTTTGGGGGAAGGCTGCCAATGACCAAGGGGAGCAAGTAAAACTGGGAAAAAGATAGCAGGAAAGGGGCTTTTGATCACAGAGAGGAGGAATGCTGTGATTGTCAAAGTCAGAAGCACCAGAATTAAAGGCCATTTGAAAGTCACTGCCCGACACTCTGAGCAGCTGGTCTTCCTCATCAAACACGAGAGCAAATGAGCTGCAAGGAAAAGGGACCAGAAACACTGTGCCTTACCCTACTGTGGAAAATGCAAAGCCAAGCCAAGCCCCAACTCAAATTCTGCCTCCTCTTCTACTATCTCACACCCTCGTCCCTGCAGTTTGCAAATCTTTGCAAAGGTTGCCGTGCAAAATCTTTGCAAAGGTTGCCGTGCCAAATCTTTACAAAGGTTGCCGTGCCAAATCTTTACAAAGGTTGCCGTGCCAAATCTTTACAAAGGTTGCCGTGCCAAATCTTTACAAAGGTTGCTGCAATTTGGTGGAGGGAAAGAGAGTGCATTTAACAAGGCACCCGGAGAGATACATATGGTGCTTGTTTCAATGGTATCTTTCCACAGAGTATAAAACATCAAGGAATCTGGATTATGTAGCTTGCTTGGAATTGGCACAAAACTCAGGAACAAACGTCAAATGATATTTCTGATGGTGGAATGTGCTAAGTCTATATAGACTGACACTTACTAAGAACCAACAGGGAAAGAAGGAGGTTTTAAAAGTTTATCTAGTTTAGGGCATAGAGTAGGAACGACTATGATCTTTGGTTATAGATTTTTACTCATTTAATCTACACTGATAATGATATGGCTCATTGTAAAGTTTCATGAATAATGAGAATTTTTTTCATTCTCTATTGTTCATTCTCTATTTTTCTTTTCTTTCTTTCTATTTTCTTTATTTAACAAAAAAACTATTTAAAAAAAAGTCATTACAGAGAGACAATCTAACTCCTTCTCACATCATAGAATCATCGAATCCTAGAGTTGGAAGAGACCCCTGGGGCCACCCAGTCCAATCCCCTTGGAAGATGGCCATCCTCTGCTTAAAAACCTCCAAAGAAGGAGGAGACTCCACCACCCTCCATGGAGGCGGCAGCAGATTCCACTGCCGGACAACCCTGACCTTCCTGAGGTTCAGGTGGAATCTCCTTTCCTGCAGCTTGAATCCATTGCTCCTTGTCCTGGTCTCTGGAGCAGCAGAAAACAAGCCCACTCCCTCCTCGACATGCCATCCCTTCAAATATTTAAACATGGCTATCATGTCCCCTCTTAACCTTCTCTTCTGCAGATTAAACATTCCCAGCTCCATCAGCTGTTCTTCATAGGGCTTCATGGCTTCCAGACCCTCCACCATTTTGGTTGCCCTCCTCTGGACATGCTCCAGCTTGTCGATATCATTCTTGAACTGAGGTGCCCAGAACTGGACACAGTATTCCAATAACAACAATAATAATAGATAATAGATTCTGGACTCCTCCTCTTGGTTGACTTCCAGAATCATCATCCAACAAGGATCACCTTACCCCAAGTTTGGAGTTATTCTGGCAGTTCAGGCAGGTCCCCTCCAGGTAAACGTAGGAGCTCCGACTGACCGCGTAGACAGACTGGGCCTTGCAGGAGACGCACTCCAGGGACACGATAGGGACGGTTCCTTTCTTCAGCAACACCTGGGAGGGGGAGACAGGAGTAAGGATTCAGAACCAGGGAGGTAGATCTCCAATCGTTCATCCCCATGTGCAAAGACACTGCTGTGGGAGAAAATGAGTATGTCTACACAGGATTCTCCCTGCACTTCCACCCCATGAGGTCTTCTGGGGAATTACTGGGCAAAGAAAAGTTCCATATACGGGAAACATATTATGTGTATGTACACGAATGTTTTATTTTTAATAATTTTTAATTTAATTTTTAGTTCTCCCCTGCGCCTCAAGCCTTGGGGAGATGCGGGTAACAAAGAAGAAGAAGAAGAAGAAGTTTGTCATAATTAATTATTAATTAATTACTAATTACAAAGCTTCCTTAGATGAAATAATATCATTACACCAACATATTACAATACCACTGTGTCACAATATCAACATATAATATCTATAAAGAAAATTTTTAAAATGAAAATCCTAAAGAGAAGAGAATATACCCCCATAAGGGGGTAGGCCAACCCTCTGGCCACTTTGTGCAAAAGGTATGATGACTCCAATACTCTCTTATTGCCCCCCCAAAGTAATGAGTTCCAGGTAACAATTGTAAAACAGTAACTATCCCATTATTACTCCCAAGTTATGCCCTGGCTACTGTGATAAAATTGTCTTCGGGATGGATTCCGAGCCATCCGGAGCTGCCCTGGCCCAGTATCTATTTTTCACGGGGGCAACGAAGGTGCTGCGTTACGTGGCACGCTGTTAAAATAGACAAAAATCTCTCTGCAGCTCGGGCTGGAGGCTTAGCTTGCTCCTCTATAGCCCTCTGCAAATTCCCAGCCACAGTAAAATCATTGTTTTGCATTCATGTCTGCGCGCTAGATAGTACGGAATGTCCTTGAAAGACTATCAATTTGACTTTGGTTCTTTTTTCCCACCCTTTCCTTCCAGCCTCCTGTTTCCAAAAGAGAAAAAGGAGGAGGCGGAGGGAAGGGGAAAAGAGAGATCAAGGCAGTAAGAGTTTCCACTTGCAGACAAACTGTGTCTCTTTAATTGCCAAATGTCTCCTGAAGCAGGCTGGTGATAAAAACCATAAGGTTTCTTGGCTTGCAAAACACTCACTTTGTTTTTAGGCTCATCAAAAGGCATTTTCATGAAGGGAAAAGAAAAAAAAAACACCTCTCCCGGCAGTGAAAGGACCATTTTAGGGAAAGTAAAAGCAAGAATTTGCTTACAGCAAATAATTCTCCCTTCTCTATGCTTTCAGAAGCAAAATAAACTGGACATTCCAGCACCACCACCCGCCACAAACACACACGTTGGTTCACAGGTAGGGTGTCCAATGAATACCACATCAAAAAAGAGGACACCTATTTGCATAAAATTGCATGCGCTGATTTGTAGGCCTAGATGGAAAATTAGAATGAGCTTTAATAATTTGAACAGAATTAGAACACACCTTTCAAGTCAACTCCAACAGATGGCAACCCTATAATAAGGATTTTCTTGGCAAAACCTCCTCAAGGGACGTTTGCTATTTTGTCCCCCTTTGAGGCTGAGAGAGTGCGTCTTCCTCAAGGTCACCCAGAGGGTTTCCTGGCCTGTGCAGGAATCTGAACCCTGAATTTAGAGAATCCTAATCCAACCCTCAAATTGCTATGCTGGCTTTCCAGATTTCTTTAGGTGAGGTTGGCCATTGCCTTCCTCTAAGGTCAAAAGGGTTGTTCACGATCACCCTGGGGCTTGCCATGGCTGAAGAAGGATTCAAACAATGGTTTCCCAGACTCCCAGTCCAACCACTATATCATGCTGGCTCACTACATCCCTACCAGTTGCAACACATCCCATGACTTGCATGACCGCTGCTCCATCTGCTCTCCAGGGACCTGTTAACTGCAGAGGATGGACAACTTCCAGGTCCCTGATTTCCTTCTTTATGGGTTTTATTTTTACCACCACGATCACGAAACCCTCCCAGTAAGGTGATCACGAAACCCTTCCAGTAAGGGACTCCTTCAGGGCTGGGTGTTCTCCACAGTTCTTCCAAAAGAGGTCCATTCTTTGCAAAAGAGGACATGTGGCCCTCTCGCCACAGAACTTCCTCAATGCTTATTGACCTTTCTGCTTTCCATACAGTAGGTCCTAAGTTCAACCCCAAGAATTTCCAGCTAAAACCTTCCTCTCCTGAGATCTTGAACCACTAAAGTCAACAGCACTGCTCCAAGAGATCTTAGGATAAGGCATAACTGAAAACCGAGGGCAAGAATCATGGATTCCTCCAGACAGTGGCATCACTTGGCCTTCCTGGCAATGTGGACTGGAGAATTCGCTCCAGTTTCCCATCCAAACTTTACAAGAGCTATCCAAGCTGCTAAAGCAATGTTGTGGATTTTGCCTCCACAGAGAAACCTCAACATCAACCCATCCCATACCACTCATAGATTTCATGGACTGTTACCCCACTGTGGTTTGAAAGTTTGGTGTGTTCTCAGGGGGAAAGGCTTCTCAGGGGGTAAAATTAACCTCCCTCTCCATGCTGCACTGAAGTTGCTATCAGAGGACCATGGGATGCCACTGTCTACATGGGATTTCTTGGAGGGGTGGGTGGGCTGGAAAGAAAAGGTTTCACAATACAAACCGTTTGATTAGTAGATTCGGGGCTCATCCCTTTCTTCCAGACGGAGAGGGCGAACGTGTACTCCACATCTGCTTCCAATATGGCTCTGGAAATGGTCACCACGCCTCCCACAGCACTGAAGTTCAGAGCGCATTTGGAGGCCAAGCTCTGCAGCACAGGAGGAGGAAAAAGGGGACGAGGGAGGGATGGGGACAACATTCAAAGCTGGCCTTAAGAGCTGGCCTCTTCTGCCCAGTGAGACCCAAGCGTGACTATTCGTTTGAGCACGTCAGGGGTTCTCCTTGATTCAGTATCCTCATCTCTTCTAGACAGCAGCACTTTTGAGAAAGGATCTCAGGACTGTCATGAATCACAAGCTCACATGGGAAAGCATGTGATGCAGTTGAGGCTGCGGTCTTAGAAGCACAAGGTCTATCCACACTGCACAGTCATAGCAGTTTGGCACCACTTCAACCGTCATGGCTCCATGCTTTGGAATCCTAGGATTTACAGTCTGAGGGACTTAGAACTCTTGGCAAGAGAGTTCTAATCCCCACTCCTAAACTAGAGCTCCCACAACACCCCAAGAAAGGAGACTGAGACATTGAATGAGGGTACTTTGGGAAGTGTAGGTCAAAGGACTGCAGGAAATAAATAGTTTTAGCCACTGGGCACAAATATGGTACCTGTCCCTGGCACAGGTATCCTTGCTTAGATCTGTGTTGCTCAGGCTATCCAATGTAGTAGTCACATGTTTTTAACTGTTTTAAGTTAATGTTTTTAAGTGGATGGTTCTTTAATGCTTCTTAAAAATTTGTATTCAGATTGTTTTAGCTACTTTGTTTTCATATACAGTATAAGCCATGTTGGCTGCTATACGACAGAAAAGCACATTAAATAAATAAACGAGAAATAAATAAATTGGGGAGAAGCAATTATTTAATTCCAATGTGCCAGAGATTGGTGCCATACTTGAGCGCACCGGTTATCATTGCTTCTTTCTTTCCTGGAACTCACCAGCCACCATCAGCCAATAAATCAGGGACAGGCTTTGAGGAACGCTTGCCTGGATGACCATAAAAAGGCATCTCCAATTCTAGTATTCTGTGATAGTCTTTAGGTTAGTAATTGGCACACTAAAACCCAGTCAAGGGTGCCAGTTTCCAGGGCTAATGGCAAAGCCATGATGTGGATGTGGTGGGACAGGAAGCAAAGGGTGGTGCTTGCATGACCAACTTGCCTCTCTGAATGGCCCACTTCAAAATTAGTTGCCCACCAAAAAAATTTTTTTTATTATGACAGCACTTCCTCATTCTCGGATCAGATGCCAAAGCTAAAGTCTGGGCACTACTCAACCCTCCTTTCCATCCCCAAAGGGTAGCCAAGGTTTGCTTACCTTTGAAGAAGACACGCACGACCAGTTGTAATGCAACGCCGTCTGTTCCTGGTCTTCCAAGTTAGGGTCATAGGACTTCTCCCCATCCAAGACCAAGTCCCGGGTGCTGGACCACACACGGTAGGATCCTCCATCAATGATAGGCACCAGTTTGTTGGGCAAGACAGTCACATTGGCGAAAGTGCTCTTGGATAGCGGAGTGTCCCCAAAAGAGACCAAGAATTTGAAGCAATAGTTGCCAAGGTCCAAGCCAAGTTTGGGGATGACCAACTGAGGTCGGCTGGTGTCCACGTTGGAGAGTTTCACTTTGCCCGAGTCTCCCAGCTGCAGGCAACTTGGAGCCCTGTAGATCTCCCACAAGTATGCCGTCTTGTACCTGGTGCAGCCCCGCAAGTCAATCTGGGCCTCCAGGTAGTTCTTCTGTGACCGCTTCATGATCACCTGAGCAGGTAAAATGAGCTCAGCCTCTGGCTCCTCACATTCCAGCACTTGGACTGTAACCGTCAGACGGGTGAAGGAGAAGCTGATAAGGTTGGTGGCATTCACCTCAACCACATAATCTCCAGGTCTCAGGTAGGTGTGGCTGGTGGATGCCATGTCAGTCCTCTGAACAGGAGAACCATCCCCAAAGTGCCACCAGAAGACAACCTGCCGAGCACTGGGCTGCACGGACGCTTCGAACAACGTTGTTCGGTTGGCAAAGGGTTTGACCGGCAGGAGGGAAAGTTGGGTGATGAGGTCTTGGACTTGAATCACAATGGTTACATCCAGGCCACCCAAAAGATTAGAAGCATGGAGGTGGACGTCTAGTTGCCCTGCAACCTCTGGGGTGTAAGAGATGTTTTGTCCTTCTAAGACAGCCACCTGGGAATGGCCCCCATCTTCCTTCAAGGTGAGTTGCCATGAATAAGATGCCCGTGAGCCACTCTCAATTTCAGCCATGAAGTGCCTTTCCATCCCAGTAGGAGTGCCTTGCTCACAACAATCCACAACCCGCAACCCACGGATGGCCTCCAGCACCACAACAAGGACCTCTGCATGGACCACACTCACGTGATTCTCTGCAGTCACCTGGACTAAGTAGTCTCCCACTTGGGTGAACGTGTGGGTGAAGCTGGAAGTGTTGAGGGCCACTGAGGAGCTTCCTCCAATGCTCACCTGGTAGCTCACAGAGGAACCGGAAGACATTTCAATAATGAAGGAAGCCTGTTCACCAGGCTCCAGCACTTCCTTGCTCACGCTGAGTTTCAGGTCCCGAACTGCATCTTCCACCGTCAGGTTGTGGCAAGCCCCTTCCCAGCTGACATCATTGGAAGCATTGAGGCAGACAGAGAAGAACCCAGGGGTAGGGAATGTAAGGGCCACTCTTTGCCCGGTTATGGTGCCGTTGGGCATCTTCCACACCCAGGATACATCAGAGCCACTTTCAAGCTCTCCCGAGAAGTTCACAACAGAGCCTGACTCAATGTAAGTACAGTTTGGCCTTATGGTCCTGATCCGCAGGCCCATCACTGGCTCCTGGATGTAGATAGTGAGCGTTGTGTTGGTAGAGCCCAACTTGTTTTCTGCCTCAACAGTGACCACTTTGGCCCCAGGGCTTTGGAAACAGTATGTGATGGAGGAGGAGGAGGAGGAGGCAGTGACCAGGGGGACCCCATCTTCTAGGTACCAAGCATACTCCAGTCCTGTCCCAGCAGTGATGCTGGTGCTTATGTTGACAGTAGCATTGACTGCAGCGGGGTTGGGAGAGGCAATCAGCTTTAGGACGCCCACCTGCTCAATGAACTCTACTGTCTTGTTAACAGCCAAGCTTCCCAGCATGTTTGTGGCTTTCAGGTGGATAGTGTAGACACCTGCTTCCAGAACAACCAAGGAAACAGTTTTCCCAGTAAATGTTTGCACAGAGTGGCTTTCTTTCAGGACCACCCAACTGTAGGAGATGTTTGTCCCATCTCTCACCACCGCTTGCAACTGCAGTGTCTTGTTAGTGGGGAAGTAGGTGTCATCAATAAGGTCACCACTGACAATCTGCAGTCCTTCAATCTGCTGCAAGACGTAGATGAAGATGCTGTCTTGCAAACAGCCAATCTCGTTTTCGGCGGTCACGATGACGTTGAACGTCCCAATGGAACGGAAAGTGTAAGAGATGGTGGAGGAGCCCAGGATTGGGGTGCATCGGTCACACAAGATCCAAGAGTACCGGATGGCGGTCCCAGCCAGGAGGGTAGCCGTGAAGCTCACAGAACCGTTCAGGGGCACCACAGTCCGGCTGGCATTGATGCTCAAGCCCTGGAGCCGCCTCTTGACCGTGACATTGAGCCTCGCTTCACGGAAGCTCACGTTATTCCAGCCCGTCAAGCTGATGGCATAGGTTCCACTTTTATTGTAGGAGTGGGTGATGGACCTTCCCAGCTGGGTCGTGCCATCCCCAAAGTCCCACAGATAATTAACATTCGTCCCGCTAATATTGGCAGAGAACAGATAGACTTGGTTCACTTCTAAAACCTTTGAAGCATTGGACTCAATCTTGGCTACTCCAACAGGTTCTTGGACTTCCACTAATACGGAGTCGTTGTTGAAAGAGACGTTGTTGGAGACAGTCACCATGACCGAATAGACGCCTGGCATTTTGTAAGTATAGCTAACTTCTGTCCCACCAAACCTAGCAGAGTCGTTGGTCCCAAAGTCCCAGTGATAACGGTAAGGGTATGGTGGCCAGGCTGTGACTTGGAACTTGCTCTCGTTGCCGAGCCTCACGTAACGAGACCTGGTGACCAGTGTGACGTTGGTGATTTCTGGCTCCACGCAGACCTCTGTGTAATACTGGGCTTTGTTGACTTTGCTAGAGAGGACCAGAGAGAGAGAGAAGATGCCGCTACGGGTGAAGTTGTGCATGACAGTTGGGTCTCCGTAGACAGTGACGTTGGATGAGCCGTCCCCAAAAGTCCAGTCAAAAAAGTAGTCCTCGGGGTTACCGGAAACATAGGCGGTGAGTTGTACATTGGGGTGCTCTTGGATACAAGTGGAAGGTTCAATCTTGAGGACCATGAGCAAAAATACCTGGATAGGCACAGCTCGGGAAACTGAGTTCACCGGATTCATTGCTGTGACATTTACTGTGCCGTTCATCTCTTTTAAATAGCTGTGATTCACGGATGCCTCAGAGGTGTGCACAACAGTTCCATCGCCCATATCAAAGATCCAGGTGATGTTATCCCCCGTTTCCACAGAAGCACTGATCTCTACAGGCATGCGTACCTCCATCGCCTCATCCAAAGTCACCTGCAACCCCGTAATCTCCTCAAAGACACGGTAACACTGGAACGTCTCTATGAAACTAATGGTGTTATTGGCTCTGAGACTAACGTTGTATATTCCTTTGTTGGTGTAGGTGTGAATTATGGTTGGCTGGCTTTCCACGGATACCACAGAGTCATCCCCAAAATCCCAGACGTAAGAAACCCCATAGCTGGAGGGCAGAGGTTGAGCTTCAAAAGTGACGGGACGGCCCACAACCAAGACCTCTGCATGGACTTCCATGTTCAGTTCCATCAAGTAGGTGTAGATGTGGACAGGGACGGAATAGGTCAGGTTCTCAAATTCGTTGGAGAGGACAATTGTCAGGTTGTATTCACCTGCATGGGGGATGAAGGTGGAGAAGAGAACAGAAACTTCCATTCATAAATATTCACCTCTCAAATATTCTGGATTTTTCATGTTCACTCCCATTAATATATGTAAAACCAGATATCCAGGGAGAAATCTCATTTTGGATCTCCCCAGAAGATTCCTCTCATGGTGGTAAGTCACACTCTTATTGTATGTCCATTTACATGTTACCGCCTGAGTACCATATAGGGAGAAAGGCATGACAGAAACTAAAATAATTACATAAATAAATAAAGTACATGGTAAATGCAAGGCATGTCTTGGTTGAACAATTGGTACGAATGGAGCTACTGAACTATAAGGAACTTCTTTGGTTTTGCCAGTTTGGAAAGAAGGCAAAAAACTGCGATGAAAACAGAAGATACCTTCAATATGAGTAAAACAAAGAAAACTATTTTGTCTCTGCCAGTTCTCCATTGTGTCAAGCAGACATAACACACTAATTCTCTTTAAAAGAACAGAGAAAAGAAAACCAAGACCAGGAATTGTAACGAGCTGATGCTGTATCTAATCTTACAGAAAAATCTTCCTCTTATGTAGTTTTTTAAAAAAATGATTTCTCCCATCCTGTGAGAAAAGCAGGGTATAAATTCAACAAACAAATATGTAATTTCAGGGCAGTAAATATGTGAATACTTTCTCTAAAATATTTTATTCCTTCTATAATAAAACGTTCTGCAATCCATTTCCCCCAAATTTTTCTGGAAAAAAAACTTTGGAAACAAACTGGGGAGAAAAATTCAGCTATGTTCAAATTTTCCCTGTTCTATTTATTCTATGTCCATGTGCAACGTGGTATTCACTGCAAGCCACATGTTGGTGTGGACGGGGGGGGGTCCACAGGTTAAAAAGAGTAAGGGGGCGATTGAGTGACAGCAATGGTAGCTCTCATCTGATGCATCCCTCTGTGCAGAAATACCTCCAGACTGGTACCCGATGGATGGAAGAGGAAGAGACGGTCTTAGTGGTACCAAACACTGAAAACGTCCTCACCTGGTTCTTGGTAGGTATGTGACACATTATGCCCAATTAGGACCTGGTGTATGGTGGGATCAGGCACAAGGAAAGAGTCGTTATAGGGAGGTCTAAACTGGAAAGAGACATTGTCACCGTCGCCAAAGTCCCACCTGGAAAACAGAAGGGTTCCAAGAGACACGAGTGAGCGGCTAACCAGATGACAGGGAAACTCACATGCCCAGCATTTTATCCTCCACTAGAAATCCTCTAACATAATCTAATTCTTCTGCATGCTTGTCCTGATATGGCAGTAAGCACCTTGCTGAGTTTGCCAAACTTAAGGCTAGCACCCAGTCTCATTTAAACCAGTTCATTTAAACATCCCATTAACTTGCCAGGGTCCTCCTCTGGCAGCAAACCTGCTGTTACTGCTGGGCACAGAAGCTGTAGCTGCCAGAGGAAAGGAAAACCGAGTAACTATGAACATCAACTTCTTAACCAATACACAACTCAGACACTGTGAGGAACATCAAAAAGAACTGATGTTTACACCATGAATTCGCCTGCTTTTGGATTGTTCTACTGAAAGAGCTGCAGCTTGTATCTGATTTTGCATGCACAGTTGCTTTCCTATCTAAAAATGCTAAAAAAATTAAATCACAATCACATAATTATTTTAAAAAATCCCAAATGTCACATTTTTAAAAAATTCAAGTCATGCTATGACTCTTGAGAAGGAAGCAGAGCTTCCTCCTTTTAAACTGTGCCCAAAAGAAGGGCTCACACAGCAAACTAAGGCTGTTTCTGCACGAGGCTGTTCTAGCACTATGACTCCACTTTCAACATCCTATGGAATCCTGGGGTTTGCAGTTTCGGGAGGGGCCGGCCGGCCTCGTGCGGAAATGGCTTAAGACCAATGAAGAACTCACATGAACGTGGCCTCCACTGCCGAGTCCACCAGTACCATGGCTGCCAGTTCCACGGTGCTGTTCTGTGGGACACGTGGGGGGATCTCAGAGACCATGAGGTCCTTCATTCTGTTCATCTTCTCCACAGTGATGTTGTAGTCCACCGTGACGTTGCTGACGTGGTTGGAGGCAGTGAGCTGCATGGAGCACAGGAGAACAAATCTGGCATGTTACCAAAGCAATGCAAGAAGAAGGAATTGAGTGCCTTGATCTCCAACAGCATCTCAAGACGGAGCTGTGTTAGTCCACTGCAGCAGAAAAGGAGCCAAAGGGACCCTGTTGCATCTTTTGGACCGAGAGGATATCAGGTCAGCTTTGCTTTTCCTGCCATGCCACGTAATACCATGTAGTCCTTTGATGTTTGATGCCATATTGGAACCAGCATGGTGTAATGGTTTGAATATTCAACTAAGACTCTGGGAGGCCAGGTTCTAATCCCTGCTCGGCCCTGGAAACCCACTGGGTACCTTTGGGCTAATCACATTGTCCTAGCCGTGGAAGAAGTCCACGGCTAACCCCCCTGGAGATATCTGGCCAGGAAAATTCTGTGGATTGCCACCAGTTTGAACTGAGTTGAAGGCATATGGCGGTAAGAAGAACAAAACTCTCTTCCACTGATTAGTATCAAAACATCCATTTTACAAAACCAGAGGTGGACTCCAATCCCCCATTTTTTACTTTTTTAAACATTCTGGGCAGACCTAGAGCATCCCAGGAAAGAATACTGGTCTCTAAAGATAAGCTGGGCTGAATGGGAAGGGATCAGCAAGAGATTCTGCTTTTGCATGCACATCAAAACAAATTCGGCTAAGCCTGACTTACTGAGAGCTTGTACACAGCCGGCGTCTGGTAGATAACATGGAAGACTTCATTGTAGAAAGTAAAGGAGGGCTTATCATCTACCGTCCACCTGAAGGTCACATCTGATCCAGCGTCCATCATGGGGACGTATGTCTGCAATGGAATAGGGAAACACAATGATTTCAGGAGGGACCACAGTGCTTGATTTATTTATTTTTTTAAAGACAGCAGGGCACAAAAACCAGGCGTCAAGGAGCTAGCAACACAGCTCTGTCATTTCCAAACCATTTTGGCTGAAAAGAAGAGTGGAAACCAAGAGCAGAATCCTAACTGTAAAGGAGACAATTATGACTGGCATGCAAAGATGTTACAGCAGAGGAGGGCAACTGCATAGGAGCCAAGGGGCAAATCCCTTGCCAGATCACCCAACCACAAATACCTCCATTCGCCTCTGCAGTCCTTCTCAAAATGGCAACAGGACGTGATGAAGCATCGCCTCTTGTCGCCATTTTGAGCAAGACTGCAGAGGAAAGCAAATATATCAGGTAGTAGTTCAGAGTCCTGGGGTCTCTGCGCAAGTGGGATGGGAGTATTTTTGCATGTTTTCCTATATGTAGATGACTTTCTGTGTAGTTTTGGCACAGAAATTGCCCCTAAATAATGCTGATAGCTTGTTTAAAATGGAGGGGGGGTGCTTTAGAGGTCTGACAGAAAGCTTCAGGGGTCACAAAATGGTGATTCAGGGGCTCTGACCGTCCTGTGGGCCACACTTTGCTCCCTCTTGCACCACAGCAGGAGATTTGCATCAAGATTTCATCCGGAAGTCCCATTCCTCCACCCGGAATAGGACTTGTGGATGAAATCTCGCAGCTGGAAAAAGCTCTGGCCGCTTTTCACAGACTAACACAGAAGAAAGGGGAAAATATTTTCAGACCTGACCTGTCCACAGGATGCTTAAAAGGGATTACATTTAGGCAGCGTCAACCATTAAACACTGCTGTGGCTTTATATAAATAATGCATCTATCGAGTGGCACTCTATCATTACATTGCATAAATTATTCTGCCTTGCTTTCCATTTTGCATAATCCATTTTGCATTTGGCTCGTCAGGGGAAGAAGAGGCAAGGCGTGCCTTGTGGTGCCGCACCGCTGCCTCACCACCAGAAATTTCATTTTATTTGGCCTTTTGAGATTTCAGAAGTCAGGCATCACCTACTCACTTTGAAACACGGCTTTGCAGCCATGAGGTCTAACAACCTGAGGTTCTGCATACAAAAATACAAAAACATGTGGTGACAACTCTGGTCAGTCCCCTAAAATCTGGCAACTGAGCTCGGTCATTCTGAGTCCACTTTGGCTGAAAAAATAGAGCAGGAAATCAAGAGTACAGCCTTAACAAAGAAGCAGACAGTTGTGATAAGGATCAGCTGCAAAGACATTACAGCAACAAGAGGTTGCGTGATGTTTGGGCCATTTCTGCCCCCAAATCACACAGAAATCCAGCCAAATGTGTGGAAACCCATAGAAATACCTCCATCTCACTTCCCAAAGTACAACAGAACAACTCATAGCACCCCAAATACCACGATTTCCCTCCACAGTCCCTCGGAAACAGGAAATGAGGGGAAGTCACCTCCTGTTGTCATCTTGAGAAGGACTGTGGAGGAAGATGGAGTTATTTGGGCTGGGAGGGGGAATCAACCCCTGGTTCCCCAAGCAATTTCCTGCCTCTGGGCTGAAGACAAATGAATGGGTCTCAGAGCACATCAAGCCTAAACTCTCACTAGAAGGCGAAATGACTTCGGATATATCATAGCAGACAGGACTCTTTGGGAAGACAGCATGACTGGGAAAACTTGAAGGCAGCAGGAAAAAGAAGAAGAGGGGGTTAGAATCAAAGCTCAAGTCAAAGTCAAGTCAAAGCTAACTTGATGGCGCCTAACAAAACCCTAATGGCCTAGAAACCTGCATATATTATAAATTCCACAGTCCGTTTTGACCTTGAATGACTCACCACACGGTTGTTGAGCAAGACCCTTGATTCCGGGTCTGGCGTCGCGCGGAGTCCCCGGATGGCCTCCTCTGCTTTCACCATGACGGTGATGTTTTGGGAGCTGACGGCATTCTCTGCCCACAAGACGACGGTGCTCACGTTCTCCCCAATGCCCTCCAGGGTGACAACAGAGAACCATGTGTCGTCGCTCTCTCTGGCACACTCGGCCACCAGCAGGGCCACCGAGGGTGGGCAACTCCTCTCAAAGGGGGAGCTCTGGTTCCCGCCTACCCAGCCGGCGGTGGTGTTCACCCCAGAAAAGATCTTCACCACCAGCCATGTGTGGTTGGCTTCCACGTAGATTTTGCCACCTTGTTCAGGAGGGTAAATGACTCGCAGGCCAGAAACAGGAGAAGCGACCCAGAAATCGCAGGACAGATTGGTCTTGAAGATGCCATTGTCCACGGTGGCCCTCACGGCATAAAAGCCAGGGGATGCCACCCCGGAGTTCTCTTCCCTGATGATGGGCGCCGTCTCCTCAGCGGCAGAGAGAAGCCTGAAGTTGCACACAGAGTCGTTGTGCCAGCTGCTGGCAGCATGGAGGGCCGGTGGGGGGTCCATCTCCCAGCTGGAAGAGTTCCAGGTAAAGTAGCTCATCTGGGAAGAGGGCATTGGGTTTGGGTGGCAAAGGAGGAGAGCACCAGGTCCCGCATTGTGCTGGATGCTCACGGTAACATTGGGCCCAACAGAGACATCCTTGTTTTTGAAGAGCAACTGCAAAAAGAGAAGTCATAGGTTAAACTCCAGACCGCTGTCCAGAGTCCCTCCTTTCCTCCCATAATGTCATTCTGAGCCAAAGGCAGAGGGGAGGGATGGATGCCAGCTCCAGAGCTTGGAAAAGTTCCTCTTTTTTGGACTACCGTTCTCAAAACCTCTGCCTACCATTTGGGGAATTCTGGGATTTTGGATTTACAGAAAAGGGAGGCTCAATCTGCATTTCAAGAGTTCAAAGTGTTGAGACTTAAACTCAGTAACTTCATTCACATTCTACTTTTTGGGTCAAAATATATGCTGAGGGGCATAAGTATTAACCTGCAATAGTGGTTCCCAAAATTCCCAGAATCTGGTCCTCTAGATGTTTTCGATTTCAGTTCTTGGCATTCCTGACTGTTGGCGAAGCTATTTGGGATTTCTGGGAGCTGAAGTACAAAACACCTAGAGACCCAAAGTTTGGGAACTCCTGGCCTGCAACTAATTTGAAGATATATGCCCCAGCAATCGAATTCACCAATCAAATAGCAATAAATAAACAAGCTAAATGCAAGATATGGAGGTGAAGAAAATCGTGCGCAACAACAGACATCGGTCACCAACAAAAACAAAACAAAAGAACAATCCAAGCTAAATGCATCGTTGACACAACATGACAACCCTTCAGCAGCTCTAGCTTCTCTATAATTCATTCCCAGATCATCTTTGTGGAGGGAGAAGCAAAAACCCAGCAGCACTTACAAGATACAGCATCGAGGGTCCTGGTGGTAAAGTGAAAAATGACTCTTGGAGCTCAACACTTGTGGTTGGATTTTGGCAGCGGTGAGGGACCGGGGCTGGAGTTCCGGCAACGGAGTCATTGGCGCACGCCTCAGAGTCATCACAGCATCCTCCTAGGGGCAGACACGTGTTGGTCAGATGACACCAATGGAGCCCCACCGGACAGTCTATTTGTGGCCACATCCCATTCTCTTGAGAAGCAAGTAATGGATCTGAGCTGTTTTTGGCTTCCTCGCACCCTAAGGGTAGAAAAGAAAACATTACCATCACAAGAGATTAATTCTAACACCACTCCACCTTGCCTGAGCACTTTCCAGAGGCATGCATCAGCCCTGGATTTGCCACAGGGATTATTAATGGAGCGAGTGTTGTGTAGTTGTTTGACTATTAGAATAGGGCCATTTCCACACTAGACTGTTATAGTGCTATGATTCCACTTTCAACATCCTATGGAATCCTGAGGTTTGCAGTTTCAGGAGGGGCCAGCCGGCTCCTCCCGAAACTGCAAACCCCAGGATTCCATAGGATGTTGAAAATGGAATCATAGTGTTATAACAGTCTAGTACGGAAATGGCCTAGGAATTTTGGATCCCTGCTCCAGCCATGGAAACCCATTGGGATGACCTTGGGCAAATCACACACTCTCAGCCTCAGAGGGAGGCAATGGCAAACCTCCTTGGAATAAATCTTTCCTGACAGCTAGCTTGATGCAATAATTTGAGTGCTGAACTGAGATGCCAGGAGACCAGCGCTCAAAATTCACAGGGTGATCTTGGGCAAGTCGTGCCTTCTTAGCCTAAGAGGGAGGCAATGGCAAACCTACTCTGGTCTTATGACAGGGTCTCTAAAAGTCAGTGTCAGCTTGGAGGCACATAAGAATACAACAACCATGTTGAACTCCAGAAAACAAGGGTTCAATTTCCCACTCATGGCACTCATAGCAGTTTGGCTAGGGAAACAGAAGACTTCCAAGAGTCACGGCTACAAAAATTCTTGGCCACTAGCAACGCAGCCTCTCACCTTCTGCATGCACCAGGCGGTGCACATGGAAGCGGACTTGGACAGTGTGTGGCAGGTCCTGAGTCACAAACTCCAAGGCTTCTAAAAAGCCCTCCTGTGGGGCCGTCAAGCCAGGGAACACCATGGTCTGGAAAAGAAAATTCCCAAAGGTTTCAGAGAATGCCCCTGGGTCCTTCGTTGGAAGATGTCTGCCAAAAGACGTCTACTTGCACTCCTCACCTCCACAGTTCCCAAAGGGGCGGAGAGCTCTTCTCTTTCGGTGACATTTCCCATTGGCACATAGGCATCAAACGCAGGGGCACCCAGGTAGAAATGCTCAGCATTTAAAAGAATCTCTGTTTGGGGCAGGGGAAAGGATAGAAGTTACTCTAGATCCCCATGAGATCAAACAAAAGAAATAAGTTCAAACTGCAAAACACATGTGTTTCCTTCAGGCTGTCTCCTACATGCTCCAAAACAGCCCCAGAAATACCCTCTAACTTGGAGATAATGGAAGTGTGAATGCACAGGGAAACACAAACCAGGCTGCAAATCCCAGCTTTGGATGCAAGCTAATGACTCCTTTGAACGAGATGGATATTTAGATGGCATCCGAATGTGTTATTTTCAAAACTGCTTGCTTAGTTGCCCAAGAACCTCTGCATCCAGCTGCGCTTTCCCTCTCCAACCAGCTTATGCAACAAGCTCTACACATCACTGCCAACACTTTCTTTCCTGGTGGAAAATAAATCAACTGGATACAAGGGCTGCGCAGGAATACTTTCAGCATCAGCAGATGTATAAGAGCTGAGTTTTTAATAATCTTTTTTTTTTCTTTTTGCAGGATGACCGCATCCTTGTTGATGTGGAAAACCAGCTGAAATCAAACGGAGTTCCTTTGGGTGGAGCGGTGAGCCAGATCTACTTTCCAGAGACCCATTTCTGTACCCTGCAAAGCCCCTCGCCCTTCCTCCCGACTAGGAAAATCGGAATAAATGGCACCAAACATTAATGCCAAAAAAAGAAGCAAAAGAAATTTTGCAAATTTGCTTAGGGAGAAATTCTAATTCTAGAATTAGAAAAGGCATAATGTAAAGATATATGCAGGTATATCTCAGTTAACAAAACCTCTGACAAAGAAGATTCATTTTTACAAAGGAGCAGCACAGAGTCCTTTTCCTTCTCATTTTCTGTCCAGCTTGAAGATTTTTAGCTCCATGGGCACTGGGAGGATGGTGAAGGAAGGTGGAAGGACGGAGACCATTTCCGCACTATACTGTTATAGTGCTATTATTCCACTTTCCACCTCCTATGGAATTCTGGGGTTTGCAGTTTAGGGAGGGGGAATTCTCAGCCAGGGAGCTCATGGGCCTCAGTAAACTACAAACCCCAGAATTCCACAGGAGCTTGAAAGGGGAATAATAGCACTATAACAGTGCAGTGCGGAAATAGCCACGGACTTTCAGTGTCACTGCAGCCTGTCTGCAGCAAACAATCCCATAAAGCTTGCCTTAGGAAAAAAATGGGATTCCACTCTTGCAAACCCATTTTAGCTGTCCATGCCTCAGTATAACAGGCATGGGATACAGCAGCTGCATCCAGAATGGCTTTCTGAGCACGTGTGGACAGCAAAACAGAGAGGAAAGGAGAAAGCAGGTAAGCCTCCCTCTCCAATTACAGCTCAGCATATTCTAAAAAGCAAAGATCTATCAGCTTGGCTGCCTAATGAAAACCATAAGGCAACTTGGAAACCGGATTCATTTTGGGAAAAGCTTCAAAGTAGTCTCCAGAAGGTTCAAAATGTTTTTGCTGATTTATTCACAGCTTCGCTGACCTCTCATCACATGGGCTTTTTTAAAATTCTTATTTTAAGTTCTGCATTTTCTGGAACATGTTGAACCGGTCTTCTTTTTTGCGGTCTCAGAACTCATCCCTATTTTTCCCCCATGTTATTTCTGTTGCTGGTACTAAAATTTCTGTTAATAGAAGTCATGCCCAGGAATGCAGCAATTTCATTCACTGAGATATATCTGTTTTATGAATACACAACCAACGACAGGCATCAAGGCCTTGAACTTGTGATGTAAAGGCTGGGAGGGCAGGACAAAAATTAGTGAGAAAAAGAGTTTTATATTCACAACGTAACAAAGTGATTTTCAATCTGTAAAGGGCGCTAATATTGCATTTTTAATTTATTTCCTGAAAATGTTCATTTCTACCCCTGCCAAAAAAGGGTTGGGGGATGGAGTTTTCCCATAGCTTCATGATTTCTAGAAATTCCCAGAAATTTCCCCAAAAGTCGAGCACAAAAGTGAGAAAAAACTGTGTTACTTGTATATGCATGGAACAATTTATCTCATCAGGGAACCCCCTTATGCAACGTATGAGTCATTGTTCTTCCACGGGTGCAGCCCACCGCTTGGCTTACGGCTAAAGTACGCACGCGGCTTGCCCGGGACGGCCTTGGATCAGAACCCAAAAAGAGAGGGCGCACCTTGCGGCTTGTGCTCACACACGTAGCTGTGCTTGGCCGTGCAAAGATCGGTGTTGCACTGCCCGGCGGGGCCCATGCGGACGCAGTGGTCGGCGTTGGACGGGTGGGGCTCTCCCGGAAGCCAGTTCTGACAGCTCTGCAGATCGAACCCTTCCTCTCTCTGGGAAGGGCTGCTGGGGCTTGCGACGTCGTTGAACCCGATCCAGACATCCAAGCTCCTTTCGGGGAGAGAAAGTCCAGACAATATTATCTGGGAACTGCACGATATGAGGCACGCTGCTGTCCAAGAGGTTAGACATCAGACCTTTTCTTGTTCCCCAAAGGAGCACATGCGTCCCCTGTGACCCTGCCTGAACCTTACAATGATCGCCAGAGGTTCTCCCACCTCGAACCACACGCGTCGGGTAGCTCATGACCAGAGGGAAAGCTTTCTCAGTAGTGGCACCTGAGCCCGCTTGGCACCAAATGGGACTGCCTTTCAGGGTTGCTCAGAAACATTCCTTATTTGCACTACGGCTCCCGGGATGCCTCAAACAGCATAGCTGTTGACTGGGGCATTCTGGGAGATGTAGAAATGTTACAAAAAACAACTTCACCCCAATGCCTGCATTTCAAATGGGCGAACCATCCACCTGATGCAGCCACTGTCCATCTGGGGTCGGGCCAATAGCTGGAGAATCACATCACTTTGGTCTATTCCAAATAACCACGTTATATGACCAGAAGGAAATAGGATACTGAACTGATCTGAGAGAGAGAGCTCTCTTGCTTTAAAGTAGGGGAAAGTGTGGCCACTTCCCCCCAACCCCTCCATAGACTGCACCCCCCTCTGCAAGCCTAAATTGACTCCATTTTCTTCTGGAGTCCCCGAAAATGGCAACTAGAAGTGACATCATGTCACTTTCTGTCACCATTTTGAGAGGGACTTGAAAAGCAAACAGAGGAATACGGGAATATCAGGGGCTATTGGAGGGATGGGATACTTTTGTATTGTTTTCCATTGTTTTAGAGCTTTCCTCATGGTTTTGGGAGGGGCAAAATTGTCCCCAAATACCTCTAATGACATTTGAAGCTTTGGGAAACTGGTGGAAGGTTTCAGGGGCTATAAAAATGGGACCGGGGACACATGCTCCTCACCCCTATTTTAAAGGACGAGAAGAAGGAACCAACCTTCCGTTCTGTTTGTACTCTTAAGTGGCAAGCCATGGCCCACGAAATAGCCAGGAACCCCTGAATGCATGAAATATGTTTCTTCCAGACTCTGCTCCCGGGGCCCATCCCACATTTCAAGCCCTGGGGTCCCGTCTGCATAACATCCTTCTCCTCTTCCCTGCCCTCCCACAACAGCCCCTCTTCCAGCCCATTAAAGAGGACAGCAGCCTCCCAAGAACCAGGAACTCCCTGGGCCGGGAGGGAAAAGATGCACACAAGACAGCTGAGTTTGCCGCAGGAGGAAAGGCAGCAGGAAGGCGACATGACCGGAGGAAGGCTGCGCTTCAAAGCCTGAGCTTTCATAAGCGCCCCAGAGACATCTGGTTGGCATAAGCTCTTTGTCTTCGGGAGACATCTGGGACATTTATCCCCTTCTGGAATCCCTTTCTAAGACAGTCTCTCAAGAATCAAAGCCAGGGGCCCCAAACTTGGGGTGGGACCAGCAACCAGCCTCCTCCTCCGAGTACAGAAACCTGACCCCTCGCTGCTCCCGGACAAAGAGTGGGCCCTCCTCCCCTTTTGCAAGCTTCTGACAACCATGTGTGGACAGAGAGAGGCTTGCTCCTGGTGTGAAAATCCTGCACAGAAGCCACCCAAACGTCCTAGCAGAGGAAGGATGCAGAGTTGTCTCTCTGTGGCCAGAGAAAGGAAAGGCGGCCAAGCCCAGGGCAGAAGTGCCAGCCCAGGCTACCCCTTCCCTTTGCCACTTCACCCCACTGGCTTGCAAGCCCTTCACAGGAAAGAAAGCCAAAGCAGGGGCATCGGGGTCAGAAGGGATGTCTCTGTGGAATTTGGCCTGATGCCTCCAGAACAGGGTTGGGCAACTGAGTTTTTAATTATGTATTTTAGCTTTGTTTTAATTCTCCTTGACTGTTTAATTGTGTTTTAACTGTTGCATTCTGTGGTTTTTAAGTATGCCTTTTTAATGGTTGTGAGGTGCTTTGATTCCCAACCTGAGAAAAAAAGGAAGAACAACAACTGTGGTGGGGAATGGAGACATTTAGCTCCCTGTGCAGGCTGTACTAATATTTCCAGCACAGCAGGAATTGATGTCATGTCACTTCCAATTCCAGGATTTTTCAGGATAACTCAAACCGCTGTGCTTTTGTTTAGGTGCCCTTTTGGTGTTCTTGAAACTTCAAGAGGAGTTTTAGGGGACCTCAAAATGGCACCTCAAGGGTGACAATTCATTGCCACTTTCTTCTCCCCTGCTCCAGAACGAAGCTTAAACATTTGTAGGAAGCTCCCAGCAGAATCTGCAAGCCAGTGCAAGAGTTCTCTGAGGCTTCCAATTGTCCGAGGGAGAAAGCAGGAGCCACACTGCTGGGATTACAGTATCAGTGTTGTTTTCTTGCTTAAAACAGCCTTTTTTATTCTTAGTATCAATGATATCATCAGCCCTCCCCATCAAGTGAGACTTGGCCACACAATGACACCACTGTGAGCAAGCGAAGCTAATTCAGAGTGTAGGCAGTGCTTTCTGAATAGAAACTCACTCAAAATGAGCCTTGATTGGCTTTACAGTCCATGCACCAAACAGGACAAGGGAAAAAAGAAAAAACCAGCCCAAAGCATCTGCAAACCCAGGCTGTCTTGTTTAGAATGTATTTTGCTAATTTTTAAAGCAAAATCCAACCAGATATCCTTTTTGACAGTGACAGTTGGCTTTGGCTACCGTGCCAAATGGTCCCAGCTGTCCAATTGTCAGTCGGTGAATTGCTTGGTGAAGGAAACCCCAAAGCCAGGCTAAGATCTGTGGAGGTCGACTCTACCACACTTTCAAAGCTTCCTTAGAGCTCTCTTATGGCTTGTATAAGAAGAACAGAGGAACTCAATGAGTGTGTGTGGGCACGCATGCAGGTTATATGCTGCCCTCCCCAACCATGCACTACAACTCCCATCATCTGCAGCCAGCATGCCAATTGGCCCCGATGGGTGGAAACACCATTGTCCAACATGCCTTTAGGGCACCAGGTGTGTAGCCAGAGGGGCAGAGATATAAAAGAGAAAAGGCCGTAACATATACAGTCATGCACACACATTGAACGACATAAAGTTTTGTGGCTGTAGGGCTGACCTTCCACTGAATGTAGATTTTAATGTAATTGGACTTGACTGTTTTTTTTCCAGGATGCAACTTTAATGGTTACTGCTGATTTAGGCAAAACTGCAAATCCTTCATTGCTTTATGATTCTTTTTTTAAAAACTGTTCCATATCTGTGCTCTGGTCAAGCCACCCACCCACCCCTCCTGCCACTGTCCAGCCACCTCTGCTGAAGTCGCGAGGCGTCCGACCTCCACACCCCAAGGTGTGGTGGCATGGACGACTTGCAAAGGAGATCGTAAGGAGGTTCTCTGCCGTGGAGACTCTCGAATGGTCCCGGTAATATATGAGGTCATCTCGAAAAGAGCTTTCGCAGCAAGAAAAACGATGACAAAAATAAACTTGATTTGCTAGTCAGGAGGTGCGCGCGCGTGTGTGTATAAGTGTGTTGTTCTTTAAGAGCTACAAAATTTTGTCTAAAGAACAAGCAACCACTGTGTTTTCCTCCTCAGCTACTGGCAAGGCTTAACTGAGAAAAACTGAGCCAATGCACTCACTGCCATCTCCAAAAGCCCACAGAGATTTTCCTGTTCTAAATCCAGCTATGATCTCACCATGAGAGTCTCTCTCTCTCTCTCTATATATATATATGTATATGTATATGTATATATTTATATATATGTATGTGTGTATATGTATATGCAGGTCTAGAATGACTGTTGTCTACCTCCCTCCACCGTCCCAAGGCCCGATCACCAAGTCCAAGTCCAACAGGAATAAAAAGGGAGGAGAGAGAGAAGGCGATGGAGGCCCTTGTTGGATAGGCTGCCGCCTCCTTCTCCTTTCTCCATCCGGACTTTGGGCGTCCCAGGAAAGGGAGAGGCAGGCAAAGGAGCAGGGAGCAACCGAGCGACAAGAGTGGAGAGACGGAGAGGGATAACGCAGCAGCTGCAGAAGAGGCAGCGCTCTGGCCGATGCCACATGAGCTAATGGGAAACACATTTCATCTGCGCTCGCTTTCCCACAAGAAACCGTGGAAGTCCAGGGCCTTCCAAGAAAACACTCTCCACGCCTCCCTCATTCATCTCCTATCACCAAACTGGAAGGGACGGGGAGTGGGGTGGGTGGGAGGGAGAGAGAACGGCAGCCTGGAAGCATCTGCCCTGTTTATCTAATAGGACGAACCCCATAAATATCTCAACAGTCCTGAGAAAGGAGGGAAAGCAAAGAGGACTGGGAAATGGCTCACCCCACCCCACCCCTCCACCACAGTCCCTTATAGGATTTCTCTGCTCCCCTGATGTTCATCGAGTATGAAAACAGGGGAAAAGGAAAGCCACTCCACCCGGCCGAAAGCCCTGGATGAGATCAGGGCCCAGAGCACAACCAGCTAATAACTCTTACAAAGAGAAGGAGCTCTCCAAGCCAAGGGTCTTCCCAGAATCAATGAAAACAATCAGAAGCAAATTGGGAAGGGGGTCTGCTTGGGAAAAAGACTACAGGAGTTTGGGGGGGGCACATTCTCTGGCTGTGCCCCATGTAATAAAGTGGGATTTGGAAGGGGAAGTTTGTCAGTGGTGCAATTACATCTGCATATACGTAGAAGAGGACAGGCAAAGTAGGGTCCATGGACTGCACACGGTCCCCCAGGGCTGTTTTCCTGGGGCCCGGGGTTCTCAAGAGGTCGTGGGCCATTTGAGGCCCAGAGAGGCCTTTTTTTCCAAACATGAAATGAACAGAAAGTAACTTTTTATTGTAAAAAATGCCTAAAATGGTCCAGGAGCACAAAAAGGTGGAAAAAAATGACGCCCACACTCCCTGGAGAGCAACAATTTATTTTTGGGTGTGTGTGTATGTGGCCAGAGAGTGCTGCCCTTTAAGGTCTCCTCGGGGGCCAATGCAGCTGCCCACCGGTGATGTACAGAAAGAAGGGCAAGTTTGCCTGGGATTACAGTCCCCTACTCCTCATCTGGGAGCCTTGGAGAGAATCAGACCCATGCGCTTCCAATGCCACTGAACGTGGGGCATAAGGTGTGGGCTCCGAAGCCCAGAAGAGGCTGCCACAGCCCAGGGCTGGAGGGAACAGGCTGTTCCTCCTCCTTGACCTCATGTAGGATGAACGGGGAGCCACGGAACAAGAGGCATGGCTGAAGAAAGGAGAAGGAGGAAAGCAAGCAAGAAAGAAAGGGCGTCCCGTATCTTGGCATCGTCTCCGACGGCTCAAGAGGAACAGCCAATTCCGCCCACTGCGAGGCGGAAGAAGGGAGGGAGCTGCCGAACGAGCAAGAGATGCTCAACCGGAGCCAAAGAAAATTGCACAGATCTTCTGGAAAGGTACAGAATTACAGCACGGTCTTTATAGACAGAGAGGCCTGGAGGTTTATAAAATCATAGGAAACGCAGGCCGAGTGCAGAACGCTAGCACCCTTTCCGATCTCCAAACTGGGCTCCTCTGCCCTGGGTTGGTATCTGCTCTCCTCCCACGTGGTTAAGCTCTAACTTTGGCCCACTGTTCTTTATATCCATGTCAGCTCTAAAGCTGTGATTCTTGCTAAGACAAGACCGCCCTTGTTCCCTGTTTTTCTTCAGAACAGGATGTGAAGCAAATCCGCTAGCACTGGTTCTGAGGGAACCTGTTTAGCATTAACCATGGTTAGTACCAGAGCAAGATGTAACACCCTGGAGACAGCAAGGAAACTTTTTTTGTGGAAAAGAAGGAAAGAGCTAAAAGGAGACCATAAATCAATGATATTCCACTCCCAGTGTTCTTAAATCCTTTCTGCACTGAGCCAATTGGAGGTGGAAAATCTCAGGTGTTGTCCAACAGTTTAACAGCTCTGCTGCCAGCCCTTAAATGTCTATACATGTGGGGACTGTGCGTCTTGCAAAAATTAATTCCTTTCCTTCCATCCTCAGGCCCCCACATCCCTCCATCTAATAAACAAACATGCACACGAATATATTTTGGACTGAAAAATGAGAACTGTGGTTCTTGGAATTGTCTAGGAGTAATGGTTCTCCTTTAAAAGAAGTTTGAAGCCCCCCACCCACCCACTCCAAATCCTTGTTTTGCTCCTCAACCCAATCCCCACTAAAAGCAGGGGAGGGACAGAGATTTCCAGCCACCTCCAGTTCTGCTTTTGAGGGCTGATGTGCTCCATGGTACTCCAGAAGCAGCCAAAAAAATGACCCTGGACGCTTGTTCACCACTGTGCACACTAAGCTCCAGAAGAGAAGCCGGAGAATGGAGGAGAAAAAACATGGACAACAGTAACCAGAAGATGTGTTTAGAAACAGAGACGCTTGCTAATGCCATGCTTTGTTTTGCAAATTTTACATTACAGCCAGCAATGAGTCCACAAAAGAGAGGGTCTCTTCCTCACTTACCTGGTGACGCGGGACACCAAGAAATTCTGAATTTCGGGGCTGCTGACAAAGGCCAGGTGTCCGTTGCCATATTCTTGGCAATGCTGCTGGGCCTCCTGCCATTCGGCTTTCTCTGCCACCAGCCAGTAGCAGTGGCTGTTCCCAGGGAAGGCAATGCTATCCAGGGGGCATGTTGGATAAACCGCTGCAGAAGGAAGAAGCAACAGGGTAAACGGACAGACTCAGTGTGGGGAATTTCAGGTTCTGGGGTCAAAGCCAGCCCTCCTGGTGTGCCTCTTTGACTTTCCCCAAAGGGTCACGGTCCCTCTTCCTCATCACGCCATCGTCTGCCATTTTCCTGGCTACTGTGCATTACTGTGCATTTTGCTCAAAATATATTTATTGTGACCCAAAAGCACCCACCATTTCACTCACAGATAGGGATGAAAAATCTTGTGGCATTTGGCCAATTTTTTCAACAGGGCATCTCAACCTGTTGAGATGCTCCCTTTCCTCAAAGATGCAAAAATCTGCAAATGTTCTCAAGCTCTTTACAATATTATCTGCACTGTACAAGGAACATGTGGCCAAGCTCTGGCTCTTCTTAGCCGGCAGGCTGCAACTCACCGTTCCCAGGCTGTGGATCCTGTGCCGTGATGCTGTAGACCACCGAAAGCCCAGTTCCCCCTTGGTTCCGTATCCGTAACTGCAAACTTTCATTCGTCTTCACCAAAGGAGGACACTGGAGTTCAACCTCCTCGGGGGACGACACCACCTCAACTTCGGCTTGGGCTTGGGCCAAGGTAAACCGGCTGCCCACAAAGAGGGTGGTCGTGACATTGTAGCTCCCAGGCAAGGTGTACCTGTGATGGACGGCTGTCCTGGTGGTATTTAAGTGCCCCGTATGGTCCCCAAAGTCCCACCGCAGCCGGCCAACGGCAATGGGAGCGTGGAGTTCAAAGGCCACCTCTTGGTAGAGGGCAACGGGGACGCTGGGCCCCGTCAAGGAGACAGGCAGCAGAGCCGGGAAAATGTTCGACACAAGGGAAGGCCCACCGCACAAGGGCCCCGTGGACAGCTCAGTGCAGAACGGCAGGCACCCCGCAGAAGAGTTTGGCTCGAGAACCACACCGCACAGACAGTGCCCCTCGTCACTCAAGCCCCCATAGCCCAGCTCTTCGGCAAAGCAATGGGCAGCGCAGGCCGCTTCCGTCAGGTTCTGAGGGAACTGGGTGGTGAATCGGACGATGGAGTCCACCAGCCCTGTGTGGTTGTCGGTCAGGCACCCAATGTACTCAGCTCCTGGGGGAGACAAACAAAGATGCTGGATGGACATATGCCTCGAATGCCACCATCGTTGCTTCCCAAGTACTTCACAGCAGGGAAAGCTCAAGCTCTGGGGTTAATCTGACCCCTTGGGGGTCCCGATCCGGCCCTATAAGGCAGCGAGACTCAAAATGAAGGTCCACAAACCAGCCTCAGCCCAAGACTCCATGGCAAGTTTCCAGCAAAGAGAGAAAGAGGTATAACCAATGGGCACAAATATGGCAGCAAGTTTCCGGGAAAGAAAGAAACAGTCATGGCCGATGGTATTAATATGGTACTGATCCCTAGCAGAATGGGGCAAAAACAGTGATCCAGCAGGTTGTGAGAGAAGCACTGCTCCAAGATACGGTCACGCCCAGTCCCCCATTACACCACCAGATGGTACTTTCCCAGTTTTTGTACAATCCTCCCACCCCTTGCCATTTTAAAAGGTTGCAATCCTCTCCTTAGGCGGCATCTGCTGTTTTGAATTTGCACCACGGCCTTGTCACTTCTTTAAGCATGGCTTTTGGGGTTGCAATTTTGTACGGCACCCACTGTGGCCAATAAGTTCCTCACCGTACGTAAAATCATGGCTTGTGCAAACATTTGGCCTGAATCGTAATCACAGTTACTGGGCTATTCTACAGTCTTACTCCATCTTGGCTTTGGCCATTTCTGCACTACACTCTTATAGCGCGATTGTTGCATTTTCAACCTCCTATGGAATCCTGGGGTTTGCAGTTTCGGGAGGGGCCGGCTGGCCCCTCCCGAAACTGGAAACCCCAGGATTCCATAGGAGGTTGAAAGTGCAACAATCGTGCTATAAGAGTGTAGTGCGGAAATGGCCTTTGTCATTCTTGGCTGGCTAATCCCCAGGCCTTACCGCATGTGAGGTCGACAAATGAAACGTTGAAAAGGGGAAGGTTTGCCACCTCCGGAGGCTGGGCGCATTTTGTCGCGGACAAGGACACCACTTTCACGTTCCTTTCTTCCACCCAGCGAGGGAGCCAGGCGAGGTTGCAGTCACAAAGGAATGGATTGGAACTTAAGTTTCTGAAAAGAGGGGATTAGAGCATTAGCTCCACGAATTATGGCCCCTCTCTTTGCACCCCACAAATAATCCCTGTCGTTGTACAGAAAATATAGGAATCGTTCTTTTTAAATAGCCGCATCCAAAAACATCCAGCCTGGCAGAATGGGGTTCGACTGGATGGCCCTGGGGGTCTCTTCCAATTCTAGGATTCTATGACTCCTTAAAAGGGTGGGAAGGGGAATCCAAAATGGTTTTGTACAGCAACTGTCTTAAGTGGATCAAGAACAAAATGAAATCCGCAGTCATAAATACTCATAGAGTCCACACCAAAAGCAGAGACATGAAAACTCTTATGTGGTCACTTACATTTCGCTTAAATTAAATAAATTATCAAATATTCCATCTTCTAATGTAGAAATCCTGTTGTTGCTTATATCTCTGCAATCACAGAAAGACAGAGAGAAAAAATCTTGTTAGTACAAAGAAATCCCCCTCCACCTCCCACCATTCTAGATGCTCAGTTAGTGTATATAGTTGACCTTCCACTTCTGCAAGGGTTAGGGGAGCAAGAACCCCACAAAAGTGGGGAAAAACATGAATATAAATTAAAAAATCACAAATTTTCCTGAGAGAACACTTCTCTAGGAATCTCTAGGTCTTCCAGCTAAACTGCATGGTCAACTCCTAGTGGAAGAATCTCTAGAGATTCCTAGAGAATTTGGCTTTCCCATTAAAAGTTGCTCTCCAAACTGGCACTGAGAGTGAACGGGTCTTCAGTCACGGCAAAAACCTTTCATCCACACAACCACCTAGGAACAACAACCCATCTAAAGGCAACCAGAGTCTGTTCTCCTTCTCCTTTTCAGGAAAAAGACATATTACTGCCAGATTAAAAATACATATTACTACCGGATTAAACCTGCAAGAGGTTTTGGCTGGCAAAGGCCAAGGAGCTTTTGGTGAAGCCAAGAAAGAGAGGAACTCAAATCAAAGCCAGTTTTACAAAGCCTGGTCAATGGGGCAAACACTGAGAAGCCCCCCTCTCGTATCCCCACCTATGATGGTGGAGGGACTGAGAAAAGGGGCTTTTTCTGGTGGATCTCAGGGCCCGAGCAGGCTCGTATGGGGAGATATGACCTGCCAGGTGGCCCAGACCTGAACCACAATAGGGCAATATAAGCCATAACCAGCACTCTGAATTGTGCCCATTGAGAGCAAAGCTGTCCATGCAACCTTTGCTTCTTTCTTCTTTACTCCCGTGGTGCAAGCAAAGGACTCAAAGACCGGGATCAGATCCACGGAGCGGGTTGCCTGCCAAAACCCTGAGAAGGGGAGATGAACCTGAGCACCATTAGGATTTTGAAGGATGTAACAAGTACTCACAATTTTGTCAGGGAAGTGAGATGTGCAAATGCCTCCACGTTTAAAGCACTGATCTTGTTACTGGAAAGATCCCTGGAGGGAGGGAGAGAAAGAGAGAAAATACAGCTCGTTATCGTTCACGTTTGTTTTGTCTTTGTTCCATCAGCGTGACTTTAAAAAGGATTGTCTGCCTCCGCTTTATCCCAGACTCAGACAAAAAGAGAGGTTTTCTTGGCATGGAGAAAGAGGGGGATTCTCTCAGCCAAAGTCAACACCTTTCAGCTCTAAGCCCCTCAGTCCTCCTAAAGCTGGCTTAGCCATCAAGAGAAAATGAGGCCATATATGCACAGAAAAAACCTCCCCCAAAAACTAAGCCCAAATATTTCAAGGGTAAAATATGTTCAGGTGGAATAGATTTATTGGAAAGCACAAAGCGCCAGTGCATTGCACAAAGAGACTCCCGGTTTACGGAACACTTTAGATAGGCCCAAAGATTGAGATCGGCCAGGGGGTCCAACCTCAATGTGTCACCACTGGGGGGAGGCAACACAATGGAGGCAGCACATGGGAGAGGGTCTTCTCCGTTGCAGCCCCCCTGGCTTGTGGAATGACCGCACCTTGGAGGCTCGAACGATACCAATGTTGGTTTCTTTTGAGGGCCAGGTCAGGACATCGATTTTTATTAAAGCCTTTGGAGCCCAGTTGACTTTTAAGTGTGCACAGCCTGCCCCCCGACTGTCTTGACTTGGCAGATGCAGTCTCAATGAATTCTTTGTTGTACCACTTTTTGGGTTGTTCTTCAAATGTCCCTGTTTCCCTCTCCTCCTCTCGCTTTCCCCTTTGTCCTCAGATTACTCCAGCTGCTGCAAATTGAGTTCAATGTCCAAAAGGAGTTTGCATGCAATTAACTCTGAGGGAGGGAGAGGAGGGGACAGAATGTTTCTCTTTCCAGGAGGCTTAGGCAAAAGCAAACCGCTGCAGCCTCTGCTAACTTTTCTGCTCCTATGCATTAATCGCTTTTGTCATCCTAAACATGCTCTGACGGTGTTTAGCCTCAACATATCCCAGTTTTCATCTGTGAAATGTTGGAAGGTATGCTGTATGGTTGTAAAACACAGTAGTTTATTCCTCCACATTATTCTCCAAACGTGTTGCAAAGGAATTACCCTGCAGAGAAAAACATGCGGAGATTTTCTGTGTGTGTGCAAAAACCCCATTTCCTGTTCAGAGAACATGACTTTTGTGTAAAACATCCCATCCTAATCTAAAGAATAATTCTTCAACAACCCTCCAGGCTGTCTGAATCTCAGGAAGAAAACAGCTGTGCAAAATTCTCTCTGGTCTATTACTCTTCCTGAATAACTTGGTAAGAAATAATTATGATTTTATTTTCATTCCCAGCATATATACGCAGATGACAACCATTCCATCCTGTGCAACACGGAACAAGGGGTGCCCCCTTCCCACGGTATCTCTGAAACCATTGGGTCCTATCCTGACAACTGGGGGTTTCCCCCTCTCCTTAAAGATCAGTGCAGCGAGAGACCCTCCAAGCAAACTTTTCAAATCTGAGGCTGCATGAAAAAAAAATTAGGAACATTGATTTTCACACAGAAATTCCCACGTCTGGCTTGGATAGCCGGTGTCCAAGATCAGCATTCCACAGGTCCTTTGTACCGGTGCGTGTCCAGTTTCTCACTCGATCAAGTCAAAACAACTTTAAGGCTTTAAGGAAGCAATTAGTCCAAAGGAAACTCATTCACAGACACTGCAGGAAATTTCAGGAGGCAACACTGCCTCGCACGAAAACAGCTAGGCCTCTCTTGCAACACTAGAACCCAATGGGATGATATTTGTATTTCAGTTTACAAAACACTTCTTTAAAAAAGAATCAGTTGTACCAATACAATTAAAACCCAATCAAGTAGCTAAAACAATTGTGTGTTCTAGGTTGGCGTGAACATGTTATTCCCACAATATGGATTTTTTGGAACTCTTATGGTCTACATGGTCGCTTCCACTTTTTAAAAATAAAACGGTTATTTTCTGGAATAAAACTCAGCTTGCTGATTCACAGCAATTCCCCTTTTAGTTCCACTTTACCAAGAAAAAATAAAAACACTATTTTTGGCCTTTTCCTCCAAAGCGAATTCTGGGATAAATGAGATCTGTCAACAAGATACTTTTTGTGTGCGCACTAAAGAAAGGTATGAAATATTTAAGAGATTTGGGGTGCCAGGAAATTTCACTGCATTGATTCCTCCTAACAAAATACCTTTCCTCCAGATAACAGCACTTTAAAGGGAGCCCCTGCAAAGCTGGGAGACTATGCCTCTGTCCCACCCTGTCGACGGCAGATTTGGCGACAGCAAAAGAGAAAAGCAAAGGCAAAAGCCCTTGGAAGTTAAGCCTCGAGAAGAAGGAGCTTCATATTCCCACTTTGCTCGTAGGTTGGCTTCTGCCTCCTCCCTCCCACTCACAGGGCCGACGACCAAGAACGCCAGATTTGCTCCGAAGGCTCAAGAATACCGCAGCAACTCCGCTCAGGATTGGCTGGCCACTTTCCACTTGGGACGCTCTCTTGTTGTTTTTATACCTCAAACTGCATTTTCCTTGGCTCTCCGACGCGTACATCTAGTGCCGCACCGCTCGGAAGGGTTTTCCATCTTTGGCCCCAAATACTGAAATGATGTGTGATGAAGATTTAGACCCTACCTAGGCGAGGGAGGCAGCCCGCTTTACATAACGTCATTCTCAACCATCATTTGTCTCTCCAATTTATACAAATATATGGATATAGGGAGAGGATGCTGAAGTTCAAAGGCTGGCCTGGTGTTTTTTTAAATAACAATAAAATGCTTATTTCGCTCTTCATTCATCAAGGTTATCACAGTATTTAAAAAAAGAGAAAGACCTAGGAAATTGTTAAAGAATGGGAAAAAGTATTCAGGGGTAGCTGTGCAGCAAAATACAACAAAATACAAAATCCACACAGCAGCGATACCACTTTTGGACTGACTCCAAAGGATAAAATACATTTTGCAAGCTTTTGAACCTTCACTAGCTTCTCCATCAGGCAAAGATGTTAAAAATCATACAGGAGGAAAAGGCCGCAACTCTAACATCATCTTCTTTGCCTGATGAAGAAGCCAGTGAAGTTTCGAAAGCTTGCACAGTGCAGTTTATCCTTTGGAGCTGTCCCCACCCCCAAAAGGCATCGCTGCTTCTGGGTTAAGGAATAGGATTTGCAAAAAGGCACTCTCCCCTTTATCATTATCTGGCACGCCTCAATTAAACTCTGGGCCCTATATTTAGGAGAAACGTGGGTAAAAAAATATGCATGAGAAGAGCCTGCTAGGATCTGCTGGGACCAGTTTAAAAATCCCAACAAATCCATTGCGTCTGGCTAATGAAGTACTTTATTTTGTCCCACTAGAGGTGAAAAATCCCCCTGTGCTGTATTCTGATGAACAAGGACCATTTCTGCACTAGACTGTTATAGTGCTATGATTCCACTTGCAACGCCCTGTGGAATCCTGGGGTTCGCAGTTTCGGGAGGGGCCGGCCGGCCCCTCCCGAAACTGCAAACCCCAGGATTCCATAGGAGGTTGCAAGTGGAATCATAGCACTATAACAGTCTAGTGCAGAAATGGCCAAGGATGCAGCAAAGAAGAAGAGGTGAGGAGACTGCACCGGTTCACGCCATCAGAGGAGGTGACACCGACCCCACTGACCCCACCGCCAGGCTGGGCCAGGCCCTTTGGTTTCCCCATAGGGCGACCTGGCATCTGTCTGCTCAGCAGCAAGCCCCCCTGGGTTCGGTGTACTTGCTCCAAGACGAGTACACGCGGGATTGCAGCCTTTCTAAGTCTCTCTACAGAAGACCACCCAACAGCATTGTTCTGTGGGTGGCTTACAATTGAAGTCGTAAAACAGAATTAAAAGATAGAATACCGTCAAATTAAAGTTCACAGTATAAAAATTTCCATTAGAAAGAAGTATCGGTGGCTCAGCTAGGTAATTTTAGACCCTTGGTGTAATGGTTTTATTACGCCCACCCTGTAGATGACTGTCTGTAATACTTGAGTTGTAAAGCACACAATGAACTTTTATTTTCACTCTCACCCCAGTGCTTTGCCGTATTTTTCAGCTGCCCTGACTTTCCTGAAAGAATCATAGAATCATAGGGTTGGAAGAGACCCTCAGGGGCATCCAGTCCAACCCCCTTCCTGCCAGGCAGAACAGTCAAAGGACTCCCTTTGACAAATGGCCATCCAGCCTCCGTTTCAAAGAAGGAGACTCACCGTGTTGCATTAAGGCAGCAGCTGATTCCACTGTCCCATTGATCTTACCATCAGGAAGTTCTTCCAAATGTTTAGGTGGAATCTCTTTTCCTGTAGTGTGAAGCTGTTGCTCCATACCATCCTAGCAAGCTTGTTTTCTGTTTCTTCAGAGACTAGAGCCATTTCCGCACTAGCCTGTTATAGTGCTATGATTCCATTTGCAACATCCTATGGAATCCTGGGGTTTGCAGTTCCGGCCGGCTCCTCCCGAAACTGCAAACCCCAGGATTCCATAGGATGTTGCAAATGGAATCATAGCGCTATAACAGGCTAGTGCAGAAAAGCTCTAGGACACTATGGAGCAATGACTTCGAACTACAGGAAAAGAGATTCCACCTAAACCTTAGGAAGAACTTCCTGACGATAAGAGCTGTTCAGAAGTGGAACACGCTGCTGCCTGGGAGTGTGGCAAAAACAAGCTTCCTCCACCCTCCATATGACATCCCTTCAAATATTTAAGCATAGCTATCATGTCTCCTCTCAACCTGATAAAGAAACCAAACAGAGAGAGCCTTTGTTTGCCAAACTTGATTTAAAAAACAACAACTTTGGGTGCCATCAGCCCACTGATAGCACCCTGTCCCATGTCTCCGGATATTCTCTCCCAACGGTTTCATGCAGATGTTAAAAAGCACTGGGGACAGAATTGCACCTTGTGATATGCCATTTAACAGCTCCTTTTCTGAGGGGCAGCTATCCCCAAGGACCACCCTCTGGACAGTGCCTCCGATTTCCAAACCCACCAGGCATTCCAGAAGGATACCACAGTCGATGGTCTAGAAGTACCACAGGGACACACTCCCCTTTTGATGCTAAGACGAAGATCATCCACTAAGGCAGGGCTTTCCAAATGGTGTGTCGCGACACATTAGTGTGTCACCTGTAGCATGTTGGTGTGTCGCCTCCCCGGCTGAGAAAGACCCCCCCACCTGAGCTTGGGTCGCTGCCGCTGGTCTCCCTGGGGCCCTTCCCCAGCAAGAGCGATGGCAGTGGGCAAGGGTTGGGTGGAAGAGGGCTGTCTTTCCCCTGCTGCATCTCTCGCCAGGGCCTTTCGTGGTGAGGGCAATGGCAATGGGCCAGGATTGGGTGGGGGGCTGCCCTTCTCACCCTAGATAGGCATCTGGCTACCTCCAGTTTGCTAGTAAAACTGAATTACTGTGTCGTGAAATGATGCATGTTGAAAAAGTGTGTCACCAAGAGGAAAAGTTTGGAAAGTTCTGCACTAAGGTGAGCACAGCTGCCTCAACTCTGTGAACTGATTTGGGAGCAAATTCGGCCCTGAACTCTCCCTAGAAGCCAAGACGGCTAATCCGAGGCTGTCATCCTTTGGCCACATTGTGAAAGGATGTGGCTCATTGGACGAGATGATAATACTTGGTAAAGCGCAAGGCAGAAGCAAAAGAAGCCACAATGGCCGCCTGAGTTTGCAAAACCTGAGCAGGGCTGTTAATAACAGGGTGCCTTGGCCGTTTCTCATTCATAGGGGTGCCGTAAGTTGAAGCCAACATGACAGCAATTCACACCAACAATTGAGGCTACGCATAGCAACCCTTCTCTTTGCAAAGGCACCTCGTTCTTCTCCATCCTCTTCATTCGCTCTCTGCTAGGCAGAGCTGTTGCTATGGAACCTCTGCCTTAAAAACACATTCAGTCCAAACATGGAACACCACGAGCCCCAAAACATCTCAGCTCCCCCCCCAAATGGTGCTAACAAGAGATGATGCCTTGGCCATTCTCTCCCCAGTTCCTTTTGTCAAAACAGACCCAGACTGTTCCCTTTAATTCGTTTCAGGCCTTCTGCCAAAGCTACCGTGGCTTGCGTCAAAGTGTGTGCCTCCCCGCATGCCGGCCCCCCATTCCCTGGACACACACACCTCGTCAAAGGGAGCGGCAGACCCCAACAAACCTAGAAGACAAGCCAGGCTCCTGTTTGGCACAAACCCAGCCTTAAGCCTTGACACGTCATCAGCCCGGTGTCCTTTCGCAAGCGAATTGCACAGACCGAGGAGGGGTCACGAAGACCCCGGTTTTCTGATTTAATACGCATTAATTTTAGCCCAGAGTTCAAAGTTTCCTAATTATATTCTCCGCTCCTTTTCCAATCAACCTCCCCTTGAGCAGATTTGCATCCTGTCGGCCTGCAGTAATGTGTATATCACTGCTATGGTTGCAAAATTTTACTTTGGCTGCAAGTAAGTTAAGATCTAGACATTAAAACCATTCATAAGAATCCATGAAGGAGTGATGAAGGTACCTGGCCCAGGAGTTTTGGAACACGCGTCAATGCAATTTTACATTGTTGCATTTTTATATTTCCTGTATTACCTGCTTACTACCTGAATTTTGTTTCAAATTCATTACCGTTACAGCATTTTATTTGCTTGTATTCTATTCCAATGATATGTGATGGCTTATAGCTTTCCGCAATAAAGATTCATTTGTCCAGTTTTAGTTCAGAGATACAAACAGACTAATCCAGAACTACAGAGGAAGAGAAAAAAAGAGGAAGCAAAGAAAAACAAACAAACTAGACACAAACTGTATTCATATGTAACTAAAACTAGAACTAAACTAAACTATACTAAATTAAAACTAGGGCCATTTTGCACTAGACTGTTATAGTGCTATTATTCCACTTTCAACATCCTATGGAATCCTGGGATTTGCAGTTTCGGGAGGGGCCTCCAAGACCTCTCCCTAAATTGCAAACCCCAGGATTCTGTAGGATGTCGAAAGTGGAATAATAGCACTATAACAGCCTAGTGTGGAAATGGCCAATGCCTCCAGTGTGGCACACCGGGGCTGCTGTTCTTGCACTCCGGCCAAAGAACACATCATGTCGAATTGCAACTGTTCCCTTGCCAAGTGTGATGTCATGTTCCCATTATGTCATCTGTAGGCCCGTTCTGCCTTTGTTTCTCCAGGAAAAGGAAAAAAAAAAGATTGAGACAGAGACAGACAGAGAGAGAAGGAGACGGAGAGAGGGGGGAAAAAGATGACTGGCTTCAGATCCGTCTTCCCCAAGTCCTTTTGGCGAGGGCACCCTGCCAGAGCCATAATGGGAAAAGCATCGACTGACAAGGAAAACCGTCTGTACGGATTGAAGCCGGTGGAAACCTGCAGCAATTTGCTGGAGTGGGTTCATTCGGATGTATGAAGAAGAAAGAGTTTTTCCAAACCGAGAGCACCAGCACTATAGAAAGAGCAAAGAGCAGGGGGTACTGGATCCAAGATCCAGGGAGATTTTCCCCAAAGTGAACGCAGGACCATTATTTTGGCCACTTCTGGACTTTCACGGCAGTCAGGGAACTGCACAGTTATATAGCACTGCGATACCCCCCTAAGTGCTGCGGCCACATTCTGAAATCCTGGGTTATCTAGTCTGGTGATAGATGTAAAAATTCTCTTGTGCATTTCCTTGTTAGAGCTTCCTGGCATCTCACCAAACTACAAATCCTAACATTTCATAGCATGGAGCTACAACAACGAAAGTGATATGAAAACGATACAAGTGTGCAGTGTGGGGACACCCCCATTTAACAGCTCACCATGGGTCTGCGTGTAGTTTTTACAATCTGTTGTGTGTGTTTTTCTCGCTGAGGACCAGAGGTGGGTTTTTGAAGGGTTGCACGGCTTGATCGGAGCCGCTCAGAGGAAGGTTCCCCCAGAAAAGCACCTGAGGTGGGGGGACCGGCATTGGAGAACCTCAAATCTGTAAAACCAGGGCTGCAAATTTGGAGGGATAACAGTAATTCAGAGCCAGCACGGCACAGTGATTTGAATTTTGGACTAGGGTTCTGGGTAATCAGGATCCAAACCCTTTCAACCAAGAAAACCCAGACACTCTCAGCTTCTTAGAGGAAAGCGATAGCAAACCTTCCTCCACAAAGCAATCTGACCAAAAAATAAAATAAAATTTAAATTTAAAAAAAGCCAAAGGAGAGAGTCACCCAAAGTTGAAATCAATTTCATTTAAGTCCTTGCCTCAACAGGACAGATATTTACAAAAATCTGATGTTCCGATTAAGCCGAACGTTGAATCCTGGTGCTAGAAAGGCAGCCCCTTTGAATCTGACCAGCTCCATGTTATACCTTTTGGGGGAATCTCTCTTTGGAAGAGGACGGACTCCAAAGTGCCTGGTTTATTAGGCTGTTGCCGTGGCAAAAATACACACGAACCTTTTAGGTGCGGAAACCGCAGGCCAGCCACGTCTGTGTTCCCGGGCTGGAGACGGTCTTTCTTGCATATTACTCTCGCCAAAACAAGGTGAAGAAGAAAAAGAATGAAAAGGGAGCGGAAAGGGATAAATAAAAAGTAAGTAGAGTAAGTAAAACTTTTGGAGGGTTTTCTCCTTTCTATACCCAAAGCACAAAAACACAGAATTTGGTACAAAGCACACACAGACACACACTTACTTTTTGGACTACAGCTCCCAGAATCCCCCCAGCCAGCAAGCTGGCTGGGGGGGATTTTGAGAGCTGTAGTCCAAAAGCTTACATTTCCACATTTCTGTGAAATCCATACATCTGAGAACAGGAGGAGGAGAAGGAGGGACTGTTTTCATAAGGAAAGCGCTTCCAAAAAAACATCTATTGCTGGGAATTCTAATTTTAGCAATTACTCAGGGAGAAAATAACCTCTCGGAGTGTTATTTGCCAAAGATCTGGCACGTAGACTCGAAGCGATGGGTCCCAGAGCTCCAGAAGGGATGGGTCTCACTCTGTGTGTGTTTGTGTGTGAGAGAAAGAAAATGAGAGAGAGAGAGAGAGAGAGATGTCAACAGATCTTTGAAATCTATTAAACGTTCCCTCCAAACTAAGCAAATAAAGTGAAATGAAACGAAACAGGAAAGAACAAGAAAAACGCTTCTCAAGACAACCATTTATTGATCATATCTATCTATCTACCTACCTACCTACCTACCTACCTACCTATCTTAAATACCTGTCTGTCTGTCTGTCTGTCTGTCTGTCTATCTATCTATCTATCTATCTATCTATCTATCTATCTATCTATCTACCTATCTACCTATCTACCTATCTATCCATCCATCTTAAATACCTGTCTGTCTGTCTGTCTGTCCGTCCATCCATCCATCCATCCATCCATCCATCCATCCATCCATCCATCCATCTTAAATATCTATCTATCTATCTATCTATCTATCTATCTATCTATCTATCTATCTATTAATGATGGATCTATCTGTCTATCTATCTATCATCCATCCATCCATCTTAAATCTCTATCTATCTATCTATCTATCTATCTATCTATCTATCTATCTATCTATCTATCTATCTATCTATCTTAAATACCTATCTGTCTGTCTGTCTATCTAGCTATCTACCTACCTATCCATCCATCTTAAATACCTGTCTGTCTGTCTGTCTGTCTATCCATCCATCCATCCATCTGAAATATCTATCTATCTATCTATCTATCTATCTATCTATCTATCTATCTATCTATCGATGGATCTATCTATTTATCCATCCATCCATCCATCCATCCATCCATCCATCCATCCATCCATCCATCTTAAATATCTATCTTAAATCCCTATCTATCTATCTATCTATCTATCTATCTATCTACCCAAAACCAGAGGAAATCTGGTGCCTTCAGAGTATTTAGGCCTGGTTACAACCATTTAAAAACAGAGTATAGTGAAATAAACTATCACTACAAAATTTATGAAAACTATTAAACACCGCCACCAGTTAAAACAGTTTTAAAAATCACATTTAAGACACAGATAAGGTTTCAGACACACACCATCAAAAGCTCTGTCTGCTGTAACAGGTTAAAAACAATGGCAGAGAGACAACAGGGAGGGGGCCAACCAAACATCCTGTGGCGGGGAGTTCCACAGCTGGGAAAAGTTCTCTCTCAGCCTTCTCAGCATACAACAGAGAAGTCCCCCTGTCAACTAGTTTCAGAACTCAAAAGATTTTGGGGAACAGCTCAGTACAAGCTAGAAAAAGAGATGCCATGACCAGACCAGAAGCAGAAGGCCCCAGAGCAAGAGAAGGAAACTGTGAAGCTCTGTCCCTCACGCCCCATCCAAGGAATGTCCATCAAGCTGGCAGAAAATAAAATAAGATGGTGCCAAGTCAATGTTTTCATGGTCTGATGCTATGGGAACCTTAAAAACCTTCTACGAGGAGGGTTCCTGGAGTATTACCACAGTATTTTCTTAGAAAACAATTTCTCCCCACAGTAGGAGAAAAACTAGTTTTGGCTCTCATCCTCTTTTTGAACAGTTTTAATTTTGAATTGCACTTTCATCCTCAGCCTTTTTAAAAGAAAAACTTCGTCCTTGCGAGAGTCTTCTTTAAGCAGTCCTCATAAATCAGCACTTGTCTGGTCATCTGTGGCGAGCCCTGATTATTTCCAGGCAACCAGACAAGTTCTAGAAAAGTCGAATCTCCCCCTTCTCCCAGTCTCTTTACTAATGCTGATGCAGGCAGTAAGAAATGGCCAAGAAGGGTCAAAACAGCGCCTGATGAGAGAGGCAAAGAAAGCCAGTCTTTCTGTGCCTGAACCATGTTGGGGTCCATGGCTTAGTAGCAGGAACGTGGAGTCAGAGGCCATTTCCGCACGACACTGTTATAGTGCTATTATTCCACTTTCAACATCCTTGCACTTGCAAACCCCGGGATTCCATAGGATGTTGAAAGTGGAATAATAGCACTATAACAGTGTCGTGCGGAAATGGCCAGAGTTAGCAGAAATGTTTCGACTCCAACTTTGGCTTCAGAATAAAAACTTTACAATAGCAAATGCCGGGTTTGTTGCCTGTTTACTTTCCTAGGGTAAAAGGCCTTGCAAAGACTGTTGCTCAGAACGAGAGACAGCCTTTGCAAGGATTTCCAAGACAGCCAGAGGTTTAACTGGCAGGTCAAGTTAAGAGTCTTCTCCATGCTTGAGATGCGGAGGCTCAGCTCACTGGAGCGGAAAGCAACGGCGGGCCAGCTGCACGCTGAAAAAGTTAAAAGAGGCTGGACCCGGAATAAGCAACTCCTCGCCTATGAGCCACCTGGGAAGTTACACCTATGATCTCACTCTTCTTCCTGCACGGCTGGCTACCTCTCCCCCAGCTCCGTTCGTCCAGCTGCAAGGAGCAAGACAAATTGATGGACAAGAAGAGAGGGAGAGAGAGAGGGAGCAAGGTCTCATCCACCCAGTTAGCAAGCCAGAAGAACAGGAGCCTCTTCACAAAATTCCCCTTGCCTGTCCCTGCTCTTCAGTTCCAGATGACCGATTTCCCCCTTTGATTCCCAGAGGCAGACACCTTGTTGAGGAAAAGAAAGACACCCCTGCTGAAGAGCAGGGGCTGCCTGGCTCCTTTCAATAGGAAAAGGGTAGGTATATATGCAATACAGGAACAGTGGTGTTATCAATGCCCGCAGTCCTCTTTCCTGGATCGTTCCAAACACTTAACTTGTCTTTCTCCTGCTTGAGCCATGCTGTGATTCCCCCAATGCACATAACTTTCAATATTTCACAGATTTGCATTTTACAGAAGAAACCTGGGTCACGTGTGGCCAAAAGATATTAATGAAGAACAGACAAGCTAGGAGAGACTGCAGTGATTTGCTTTTGTCTGAGCCGACTGGGAAGGGCAAGACTCCATCCCCTCCTCTCCTCTTTCTCCTGCTGAGCTAAAGGTGCGCAAGCTACTTTTGCACTTTGAACTCAGTTTGCAGGAACTGAAGGATGAAAAGGGGAAGGTGGGAGAAGGATAGAGGATCTGGGACATTTTACAAGTATCTAGAAAAGTGGGATGGCAAAGGATTAATCAGGACGGTGCTTGCCAAACTGGAACTGTTGAACAGTATGAAAGGAGTGCTTCCCAAACTATCAGGTGTGGCAGATTGGCAATCCCCCCCCCCACAACATGACAGGGATCACTTCCATCTTTGTGCCATATTGTTATAATATTTGCTCCCCTCCTCCCAGAAACACACTGCAGGTCAGCTGCCAGTGGCTAACAGACTGGTGCCAGTCTGTGGGCCACCAATTTTGAGAGGATGGCTTTAAAGAGCCAGTGTGTAACAAAGGCTAAGATGCAGAATCACAGAATCATAGAAATGGGAGAGATTCCAAGGGTCATCCAGTCCAACCCCAAGGGTCATCCAGTCCAAAGTGTTCCCTTTGACAGATGATCCATCTGGTCCCATCATCAGGTCAGAGTATCTTTCACACCACGCAATTATAGTGTTATTATTCCACTTATAACTGCCACGGTGCTCCCCCGTGCAGAATCCTGGGGTTTGTAGTTTGTCGAGGCCCTACAGCTCTCTGGTTGATAATTCCAAATTCTCCTGCCTAAAACTACAAATCCCAGGCTTCCAGAGGGAACGAGGAACCATGGCTGTTAAAGCAGAATCACAGCATTGTAATTGTGTGGTGTGAAAATAGTCTTTGGGCTTGCTGTTTGGTGAAGCCCTAGAATGCTCAGGCTGAGAATCCCAAGCACCTCTCCCTAAACTACAAGCCCTGAGATTCCATAGGCTGTTGCCCTGGCAGCTAAAGTAGAATCACAGTGCTATAACTGTGGAGTGTGAACAGTCTCCCCAGGAGGAGGCATTCCTGGCTTGGGGGGCTCAGAGACACTGACCGCATCTTTCTTTGCTCATCCTCACAACGTCTGGATCCCTTTCTTGGCTTCTCTCTCTCTCTCTCTCTTGTCCAGCTGTTCCTCAGCACCTTAGAGCCAGGCTAATCTGTTCCTTTAATCTTCCCCCATAAAAGAATTATGTATCTCACTGCATAAAAGTCTAACCGCATTACCAATTGTTCACAGCTGACGAGCAAATGGGGAACGGGCCTCTTTTTCTCCCAGGCTTTGGAGACGACGTGGCTGAGCGTGTCGTCGCCTAAAACCGTGTGCAGGAGGAAGGAGATGCCAGCAAAGGCTCCCGGGTGTTGGTGGGAATCTGGAGGGACCCTCCCCAAAATTTTGCCCGTGCCAGGCGCTCGCCTGGCTGGCTGGCTGGCTTGGGACCGCTTGGCCAGGGCTGGTCCCCTCTATAGGTCGCCACGGCTGCCTCCATCCTCCTTCGGAGGACCGACATGTTTGAGCAGATTGGCTCTCAGGTCTCCAAAGGAAACATCTGCACATTCCAAACACATTTTGTAAGGGGAGTGAAAACCATCCTTGAAGTGAAATTTTACAGCCGCCACAGCACACCATAACGAGATCGCTGGCAGGCGGGGATGGAAAAGTCATGTTTAAAATATTATTCCAAGGGAGGTGGCTGCCAGAGTCTCAAATTAATCATTAGAATGTGTCTTTAGAGGAGTGGGGTGGGAAGGCGGGCGGGCGGGCGGAGGGATGGGGGGGTGTTAGAAAGCATTATGTAACATTTGTCCACCTCCGGATTAGAAAATGGTTCCCTTTGCTTTGCTTCGGCCCCACCCCACCACTTCTGAACCCTTTCTCCTTCCAGAAGAAACGGAGGAGACGAGGAGGGCCCAAGATCCAAAGAAGCCGGACACTTCAGCAAAGAAGCCCCCCTGACGGCTACCAGGCCCCGTAAAAAGGAAGAAGCCACTGTCTTTGGAAGCAGTCAAAGAAGACGCGGCATGGACTACAGACACTGCACAGACCGAATTTGGAACTTTTGTGCTTTATGTCTTTTTTTAAAAAAAACTACTTTAGCCCTGGGAGTCCACCCTGAAGATCGAGGGACTACGCACTCCCCCTGCCAACATTTTGCAGATGAAAAGCAGGACCCTCGTGGCCACCAAACACAAAAGTTGTTAATGAGGAAGGACACACAAATTTGGAGAGACAGCAGCAGTGTGCTTTAACCACACTAGATCCATTTCCGCACTAGACTCTTATAGCATGATTATTCCACTTTCAACATCCTATGGAATTCTGGGGTTTGCAGTTTCGGGAGGGGCCGGCCAGCCCCTCCTGAAACTGCAAACCCCGGGATTCCATAGGATGTTGAAAGTGGAATAATTGCGCTATAAGAGTCTAGTGCAGAAATGGTCACAGTCTAGACGAAGAAGAACAGACCACCCAATAAAACTGAGCCCATGCAGAGGCTAAAGAATAATAATGGGAGACCCCCATGCTACAAAATTTGGTTGCAGTTTCCACTTGTCTAACAGAAAATTCTGCTTGCATCTGGAAGTGAAACAGGGCAGGCCAAAAATTAAAGCAATACTTTCTACACATTTGGAAAACTCTTGGGCCCTTCTTTATTTCTTTTCCGGAACAACTTTTCCCCCATAAACTGTGGAAAAAACAATAGCCCTGAGGCAGCTTACAATAAAGCCATCAAAATGACAACAAAACATAATAATGCTAACCAACACTAAAACAAAACCGGGAAGATTAAAAAGACAACAAGAAGGGAGGAGCTGCAGAAAGGAAACGAAACAAAAACCTATGAATGCAAACGAAACAGCAAGTAAAAAGTATGTTTCCTGGGCAGAAAATCTATTCCTGTGCAGAAAATACCACATCTACATCTGTGCAGAGAGCATATTTTCTGCATATCTATTTCTGCACGGATGAATACTTCCCAAAGCACAAACAGCAATTGAGAACTGTGCAAAAATCTTTGTAATTCTCATTCAGCTAGGAAAATATTGCAAGAATAATTAGTTCATGCCCACAACGATGAGGAACACAAAGATGTCCGTCCCTAATCTCTCCAGCACTTGGCCTCCTCAAGCCCTGTAACACTACTTTTAGGAATCAAGAACATACCAGGTTGCTGAAGCTATCCATAAATGGTACCCAGAGCATCATCTTATTCCCTAGGATCCATCACCCAAAGCTTCAGCATCTCTTTGCATTCGTTCTTCCTAAAAATTACTTTCATCCTGCTGTACTGGCCTGCAAGAAAGAGGGAAAATGCAGCAAATCTTGGACTTACTCATCTATCAGGTCGGCTTTGCTCTCCCTGCCAGGTAACGCTTTGATGTTTGAAAAGGGGCTTTATTGTATTGCAAGGGGATGATGGGATCCAATGAAAAACAAGGGTATATTATTGTAATGATCTCTGATAAGGCTGAACAGACACAGCTGCAAGATCAGAAAGGCAGACAGAATGAGAGTTTGGGAAAAGAGTTGTTGTAATCAGATGTTGAATAGATTGCTTGCAGGTGCTAATTTGCAATGTTATGCCTTATAAGGTATTGCAAATCCAATAGTTCTTTAGTCCTGGCAATTGCCAAGGTGTGCTGATGTTTGCTTCGCTGTCTTGAATAAAGCTTCTGAAACCATCTAAGCATGTTCTCTGAACTCAAAGCTAGCCAGTACGTGACACCACCCAAAAGAAGAATTTCCAACTGACAGATCTTTTGTTTGTTTTGCTAACAAATAGTATCCAGGGAATCATAGAACAGAATCATAGAATTACAGAACCATTGAGTTGGAAGAGACCCGAGGGGCCATACAGTCCAACCCCCTTCTGCCAGGCGGGAACCCACATCAAAGCCCTCCCTTGGACAGATGGCCCTCCAGCCTCTGCTTAAAAACCTCCAAAGAAGGAGGAGACTCCACCACACTCCACTGAGGCAGCAGCTGATTCCACTGCTGGACAGCCCTGACTGTCAAGAAGTTCTTCCTGAGGTTCAGGTGGAATCTCCTTTCCTGCAGCTTGAATCCATTGCTCCCTGTCCTGGTCTCTGGAGCAGCAGAAAACAGGCCCACTCCCTCCTCGACATGACATCCCTTCAAATATTTAAACATGGCTAGCATGTCCCCTCTTAACCTTCTCTTCTGCAGGCTAAACATCCCCAGCTCCCTAAACCGCTCCTCATAGGGCTTCCAGACCCTCCACCATTTTGGTCACCCTTCTCTGGACACACTCCAGCTTGTCAACATCCTTCTTGAATTGAGGTGCCCAGAACTGGACACAGGATCCCAGATGAGGCCTAATCAATGCAGAATAGAGAGGTACTATTACCTCCCTTGATCTAGACACCATACTCCTATTGAATCATGGTTCAGAGTCAAAGCTCCAGGACTGTTTGATGGACAGCAAAGTCATCTACCACCCTCATCCCCTTGGACTCTCCCATTCCCCCTGAGATTAACTGCAATCCCCATAGTAACTGGAAGGCAATCAGATTTTCCCAGCAACCATGCATTGTTGCTGCCCCTGTTGTTATGCAAAGTATTTGGGGTGCTGGCTTGATCATCAGTTGGCAAGAGCCATTAACTTTGCAAAGGACCTTCTCCCAGGAGTGAGGAAAACTGCTAGAAACTGATTTTGATCAAGGTAGCCACACACACTTTTGCATTCTCTGTATAGAGATTCTCCTGGGGAAACCACAACACCACTGTGCCTGCTTTAAAAAATCTTGGGTATCACTTTGTGCAATCCAATATCCACACAACCTACTTTCTTTTTCTCTCCCCTCCCACACCTGGAAAACTCTCAAACTCTAAAATAGTATTTCATGAACAGTTTATGTGATAGGTAACTGTGGCCACCGCAAGTGGTCCTTCCTCAGTCTTTCTTCTCCCTGCTCCCAGTTCCTATCGGAATTTCAAGACAAAATGCTGCGTTTTGCCCTGAATAAAAGGCACGAGCAATGCTTGGGCTGTCATGCTAACATGTGTTTCCTTATGGTATCCTGGCAGCTACTGGGGCCCAGGCATTGCTGTGCCTGTCTGTTAAACAAAACGTGTTGTTAGGGAACAGAGGAAAGAAACCAGTGTCCAAACACTATATGTTAAGTTTAGTTAAGGTCTGAGCACTCCTGGATAAAAGAATGCAGACTTAGGATCTCCGCCCTGAACATTTTCCCTAATCTGCTTTTAGCAATTGGTAAATGTTTAAAGAGCCAAAGTAGTGTCGTGGTTTGAGCACCGGACTGTGACTCTGAGACCAGAATTCAAATCCCTGCTCAGATTTACGCCTTTTCCGCACTACACTGTTATAGCGCGATGATTCCACTTTCAATCTCCAGCCGGCCCCTCCCGGAACTGCAAACCCCAGGATTCCATCATCGTGCTATAACAGTGTAGTACGGAAAAGGCCGTAGAAACCAGCTGGGTAACCTGATGCAAGTCACACTATCTCAGCCTCAGAGGAAGGCAAGGGCAATCCCCCACCTTGAGCAAATCTTGCCAAGAAAACCCCGCTATAGGGTCCCTATAAGTCAGAAATGACTTGAAGGCACACAACAAAACAATTTTATCATGTTGTTTTCATTTGCATTTCTGATCCTATCATGTACATCATTTTAAGGAGCAGCACATGAGTAGTTCTGGGATGAGCAACTGCCGGGGCTGGGCACCATGTTGCATCCTCCTACAGTGTGGGATACAGTGGCAAATATATATATATATATAGCTGCATTTGGAGATGCCATACCTGTTCGAAGCTTGAACAGGCTTTCCTCACTGAAGAGGAAATCACCAAATAGTCACTTCCTCTATTGGGGGGGGGAGGGAATCCAGATCTAAAAACCGTGAGAAGGTGCAAATGCAGCAAAATGGCCAATAAGGTATGCGGGAGACTTTGGGTCATTAAAAAAAAAAGATGTTCTTGGTTCCCAAAATGAGGGGTCTGGAGACCCTCTGAGGGCCACAACTTCAGGTTGTTTTTGGTCTCACTTGCCCCACCCTGGAATAGAAATATAAAGTAACATGCAAAACTCAGTGCTCTAAAGGATGCTTTTAATTAAGGGGTCATCCTGCTAATAACCTCCTCCCTCTTTTTTTTTTTTTTAGCAAAATGCTATTGCATTTCAATTCGGGCAGTCAGGACTTGGCTTTGGCCACTTTGCTAATGACCGTGTCCGAGGGCCAAATTTTCATCTGGCAAATGAAAGTCTCATCTGGCAAATGGGTTTTGCTGACAAAATTTTTAAAAATAACAATGACGTCTGAAGTTTGGCTCTGCTCAAAGTGAGCCTCCAATTCCCATCAAGCCCTGCCCCTTTCGCTTCTGCTCCAGCTGAGCAAAGCTGCAGGGGAAGAAAAGTTTGCTAATTCATCAGCGTCAGGTTGCCTGAGCTCTCCCTGCCTTGGCTTTTTTAGGTAGATGATTTTGCTGGGTGCTTTGCTATGCGTGTGGGGACGATGGGGCCCACTGATGGCTGGGCAAGGTGGGAACATGGAAACGTTATTGGGACAAGCTGTGATAACAGAGTAAGCAGACACGGGTTCAAGATCGGACTGCTGGCAAGCTGAGTGGGAAGATGGGACAGAGACAGAAAACCTGGGGAATGAGTTGTTTGAGCAAACCATCAAATGGGATGCTAGCATGCACCGTTTTTGAAATGTAATGCTTTATATAGTATTGCAAATCCAATATTCCTTTAGTCTTGGCAATACCAAAATGTGCTGTTGTTTCTTTGATGATCTTGAATGAAGCTTTTGCAATTTCTAAGCTGAGTTTCCCATAAATCACAGTCAGGAGCTTGCTGGGGCCCTTGCTTTGGACAGCAATAGAAGGAAGATCCATTCTCCCCCCCCACAAAACAAGATGCTTATTCTTGTTTGCATAATGTAACTCTCCTCCCACCTGCCCTCCATACAATGAAGTGTGGAGGGCCAAAGGAGATGGGATCATAAAATGAACCGGGATGGCTGATCATTTACAGGTTCAAAGCTGCTGGGGAAGGGAAAGTTAACCCTCTCCTCCCCTGCTATGGGACCAAAGGTACTATCCATGGGGATTTCCCATCAGCAACAATGGAGATCTCTAACTTCTAAGTAAATATCCAGGAAATTTTTAAAAGGGCTACAGGAAGAGAGGAGAGAATTATTTTCTCCCAGGCTCCTGCCAGGATCCTGATGGTTATAATCTTGCTTCTCCATCCCTGCCACCCAGCAATTGCAATTTGTGTGTTAAAAAATCCCTACACTTTAGATGCAAACATTAATCTATCTGCACGCTGGCCTGGCACTTCGCATTATAAAATTCCACACCCAAGGACTTTGTATTCTGCGCAAAAAGGGAACGAATGTCCCGATTTGCATAAGCTATGCATACCTGCAATTTCAGATGATTTATTTGACCATTTTTACTGATTTATTTCATTTCCCCTCCTGCTTCTCCTATGATCAGAGTGGGTCAGAGAAGCAAATCCCTATGGAAATCAGCTTCAGCCTCTCCACCCCAACTACTGCTTTGCAAGTATCTTTGTAGCTCTCTGTGCTGGAAACATGTTTTGCCTTTTAAAAGGAAAGCTGCTATTCTCATGGCACCAAACTCTTCCTCCAACACTGCAGAGTGTGTGACCCTACACCACTGCATTTACTGTGCTTTTCAACAGACTGTAACCACGTCAAGCAGTTGTAGAAAAAAACAAGAACAAGAATAATTTTGTGGCATTTAAAAAGATAAACCAGATTTGCCTGGTAATGTTTTCATGGACTGCTGCAGCCTTCTTCATCAAGTGCATTTGTAGCAGCCCACGGAACAAGGGGTCCAAAAAAGCCCTGTCTTTAAGCAGGACTGGCTGGAAGAGCCCATTTCAGTGGGGCTGGAAAATCCATCCTGAGTTTTGGTTTGGATTTTAAAGCAGCTCTCCAAGGTGCTGAATGAACCAGATGCTCACAAACAGGACTTTGGATTCACTACCTAAAACAATAACATGGAGGCTACCAACCCACCCTTGCTTCTAAGATACTACAAGACTCTTCTGCATTTCTTCCTTTATCAAGTGCAAATTGTGTTTTAAAAAACCAGTGTTCACAGGGAGTGGCTGCCACTGGGGAGAGACAGAAAGATGGACCCACACCATTAAACACATTCCACATTATGGGATGGATGGATTGCAGAATACAAATACAGAATCTAGCTCCATTTAGGTCAGTATTGTCTACCCCAATTGCTGGTGGCTGTCCAATCTTCCATTTTTTCCTCCTTCGCCTGTAAATGCCAAGAATCAAACCTGTGACCTTCTGCATGGCTTGGAAAGGAGCTCTCCAAGCAGCTGAACTCAACAAATTCAGGATAAAGGTAGGAGAAAGAGATTGATCTTCTCTCCTACATTAAGAAATGATGCTCAGACCAATGCCAGCTAGCATCTTTCATATCAGTGTGGTGGTGGACCCAGTCTGGATCAACCATGGGCATATCAGAGAGACACCAGTTCTAAACTGTGAATAATGAAAAATGCAGATAATCATGGATGCTATTTTTTTTCAATGAAGTGAACAATGTAGCTTGGAGGGGGGGGCCTGAAACTGTACAGAATTTTAGAAACTAACAGAAAGAAAGCTGTGTATCCATTATTTGCAGTCCAAGTCAGTGCAAAAATGTACAAAATTAGCAAGAACAACAATATACAGCCCAAAAAGAGATTCAAATCAATATTTTCAGACTGCACGGGGAAGTGAAATTGCATACACTGGCCACACAGACACGAGGGAGGTACTGCACGTTTTCTCATTCTTGCTGCTCTCTCATGTTGTCATTCTGGACAACTCCAAGTCCAGGCAAGGAAAGAGCCAAGATTTTTAACTTGATCTGCTGGGAAGATTTCCCCAGCCACAACTCTGATGACTATTCGCTGCTGATAAGCCCTGTGAAGAATGTTCACACAACCACCCAGGGAACGGATGGGTCCGAGGGCTACAGGTGTCTCCAAAATGTCCGGTGTGAGCTATGGAAGCCTTTCTGGAGGTTTTCCCAGAACAGACACAGTTCTGGCAGCCTCAAATTCACCTGCCAGGTGCCTCTCCACCTCGAGTTTTCCCTCCTGGCCACCTTTTAAGCATAAAAATAACGTCTGGCCTTCTCATGTCAAGTCAAGACCCCAAAGGTGGAACGCCTCCTCCTTCACTGGCCACGACTGAGCTTCTGTGCAGCTTTCATGGCAGCTCACAAGAGAGCCCGTCTTCCTATTTAGCACCGGATAAAAGGGCTTACGTGGAGGTCCCCACGGTGGAGAGATGTGGGGCTCAGGCCAAGAGAAACCACCTATACACACAGAGAGAAAGAGAGACAGAGCCAAGAGCCAAACGCTTCTCCTTCCTTCCAGAAGTTCCTGCATGGCAGGGGGTTGGACTGGATGGCCCGTGTGGTCTCTTCCAATTCTACATTTCTTTGATTCTATGATTCTATGAAGCTTCTGGGGCAGAAGAAAACAGGAGGAAAGCAAGCAAGCAAAGACTACAGCCGTCCCCTGCCACAACCAGGGGTGCCCCCAGAGGGTGTCAAGGGTGTCAAGACTGGACGGATACCCACCCAGACCCCAGAGAGCAGCCAACGGGACCCACCACCCTGACAAAGCCACCACGTCCATTTATGCCCAGGGGGTCCCAGATCCAACATGGTTGATAGTGAGACCCTGTATCGCAGAGGAGCCACTATATTACCGAAAGAAAAATCACTGCAAAAATTCAAAGAATGGATTACTGTAAAGGACACTGCGGAGATAACAGCAATCATAAATCTTAGACCACTGGTTCTCAACCTTCCTAATGTCATGACCCTTTAATACAGTTCCTTATGTTTTGGTGACCCCCAACCATAACATTATTTATTTATTATTTACAATGCCCCCCCTCCCAGCAAAAGCTGCCTCGCCGGCCAGAAATGAGCGGGGGGGGCGGGCAGGGAGGGAAAGAGGAGCCACACATCTCCTCTGGGAAAAAACTCCGAGAACCCCCCCGGGCTCTGCTTCTGCTTCGCTCTCTTTTCTGCTGGTGGGGACAGTATGGGAAAAGTTTCCAGAGTGTTGACCCTGGCCAGCTAAAGGGGGCAGGAGGACGCGAGCACATGGCTCGCGCTTGCGCATCACCACCGAGGAGGGAATGGAGCCTAAGACCATTGGAAATACATATTTTCCGATGGTCTTAGGCGACCCCTGTGAAAGGGTCATTCGACCCCCAAAGGGGTCCCGACCCACAGGTTGAGAACCACTGTCTTAGACAGATTTTGATGATCGGTTGTTTTACGAAAGCAATTACAGAATGAATGAAGGGGACAGAATGCAAAAAATGAACTGATGTTGAAGAGAAGACAAGTATGGGTTAGGAAAAAAGAGTGATTTAATCCAAACTCAAAAACATGAACATGGAAGGAAGAGAGGGAGAGATTTAGAATGCTTTGCGGAAAAGTTAAGCGTTTTCACTGATGAGTGTATTATGGTACGATAGAATTGGGGGGGAAATGGTGAAAACGATACAAAGTGCTAATATGAATATTGTTTCTTGGAAACAACACATAAATAAATAAATCTTATTTGCATCCAGCCAGTGGCCCCCGAAGTTATACCGCTAATGAATTAGCTTATTTGATGCCTTTAACACCAGCGCCTGACTGTCGACACAAGACATTCTCAAGCTCTGGAGAGAAACAAAGACATCTGTGCACTGCGAGGAAATAAATGCATCGCGGGGGCTTCCAGCAATGCAGATGTGTGAGCACAGAGCGTGCTTTTTTCTCTCCGTGAAAAGACTCTTTATACATCGCAAGGTTTTCTAACCCCCTCCCACCCCATAACTCTGGAAGAAACTAGAAAAGTGCAAGGCCCAACTTTAAGCACATCAAGAAAAATCAGGATGCAAGTGATGGTGGGATGGTTGCCGTGGAAATCTGGGTGCATGTTTTCACCCTACGGTGGGCTTGGAGGGTCTCCGTAGCCCCCTGACTTCAGGCAGCCGGAATAAAAGGGTCATCTCCTCATACTAAGGGTGCTAGGTATTCAAAACAGCAATTGGAGTCAGCCAAAATTCTGACCTGCAGCAAGCAGCTATTAATAACCTTGGGTTGCACCTAAACACCAGATGAAAGTACAGGTTCCTCTATCCAGAAATCCAAAAACCTCCAAAACCCAAAAATCTTTGCTGCCAGGCATTTGCTTCTGCTTTTAAGTTGGCAGTTGCGGCATGCCTACCCCTTTCCTTTAAAGTTGAAAGTTTCCTTTAAAGTTAATACAATGATACACTAATACACTGATCAATATGCATTTCTGCCTTTATGAAAATCCCACCACCCCAAAATATGGGATTTGGGGAGGGCATCTTGTTCAGTGTATATAAAAGAAAAGCTTTCCAACCCTCAAATAAGAGATACAAATACTATTAGTACTACTACTACTAATAATAACTCACTTTTTCCCCAAAAGTGGACTCAAAGGGGCTCACAACTCAAAAGAACAATACAATTTTTAAAAAAAATACAAAAACTGAACGTTAAAATAGAATTAAATTATTCACATTATTAAAACAATTCAAATCTCAAGTTAGAAGAATAAAATGTAATTAAAAGAGCCGGCCCCTCCCGAAACTGCAAACCCCAGGATTCCAGAGGATGTTGAAAGTGGAATCATCGTGCTATAAGAGTGTAGTGCGGAAATGGCCACAGTTATAGTGCAACGGTTTCACTTTATTTGCCCTGGTCGCATCTTATGGCATCCTGGGGTTTGGGCCTTGGGGAGGCATCAGGGCGATCTAGCTGAGAGTTCTAAGTACACTCCCTAAACTGCAAATCCCAGAATTCTATAGGAAGTTGCCATGGCAGCCAAAGTGGAATCACAGTGCTACAACTGTGCAGTGTGGAAGGGCTCCGGGACTTTGCAGCCTTTTGTGGACTCTTCTCAGATCTGGTTTTCAAAAGAGGATAACCTCTCTTAAGACAGTCCTATGAAAAAGAGGCAAGAACCCTCAATATTTTGGAGAAGTATAAAACACCTGCAGAAATTCTCTCTTTTTATCAAACCATTAAATGACCAGGAGCCCTGTCTTGCCAACTATTTGTAAGTTGTTCGCCGCCTTGATCCATATGGAGAGGCGGGATACAAATAAATAAATAAATAAATAAATAAATAAATTTGGCCACCGTAGTGCACACTCCCCGCCATGAACCTGCAATATGAAAACAGCCACTCCTCCATCCTAAAAACCATTTCGCCCCTTTATGAATAATGCCACTGGCCCGAGGCTAATGATTACATACTCTTGCAAAATTTCAACTGGACCTACAGTTTGGATCTATTCCAAAAGGGGAAAAAAATGTGCTGTGTCATTGCTATGCTAAATAGTTAATTTGCGACAGCAATTCCTGGACCAGTAGCTAACATAAGGATCAACTGCAGAGAAAGAAGCCCCTCCGCCGAGACCTTTTCTCAACGCCTTCCTCCAGAAATCTGAAAAGGGAGAAAGAACAATTGCACCCACCCAAAAGGACTGAGTTTGGGGAAACAAAGAGAACGGCCCCTGCAGGTAGCATGCCAAAACACGACCCCATCCTATATAGTCTATTAATGAATTTGCAATGTTTTCATCTGCACTAGACAGGTTTACCTTTTAACTGCCATTGCTCCGTCTCCTGGGATTGCTTAGGGACTTAAGATTCGCTGCAGGTGAACGAACTGATCCGCAAGTCCATTCGAGCCCGACTAACATTTTCAGGTTGTACTTATGGTTCTATAACTCTTCTCTCCATCTCACCACCTTCTCAGGCTCCTTTGGTGGGAACAAGGGGGACGGGGTCTTTTTGGTGGCTGCCCCTTGTCTTTGGAACTTCCTCCCAAGGGAGGCCAGTACGGCCCCTTCCTTGCTCCCCTTCCACCAGCAAGGCAAAATATTGGCCATTTCCGCACTACAGTCTTATAGCACAATGATTCCACTTTCAACCTCCTATTGAATCCTGGGGTTTGCAGTTTCAGGAGAGACTGCGTGTCCAAAGTTGGAGTCGATACATTTCTGCTAACTCTGGCCAATTCCGCACAACACTGTTATAGTGCTATTACTCCACTTTCTCCTGGGGTTTGCAAATGCAAACCCCAGGATTCCATAGGATGTTGAAAGTGGAATGATCGCGCTATAAGACTGTAGTGCGGAAATGGCCATTCTTATTCCATCGGGCTTTTAGAAACTGACTAGGATGGGCTTTTAATAGTGGGGTGTGCCGTTTTTACGGTTTGTATATAGTCTTGTAACAAATTTGCAATGTTTTCAACTATAGGTTGATTGTTTTTTAAAAAGCAATATCCACATTTATACTTCTGTTGAAGTTTTGAATAGTTTTGCATTGTTTTTAAGTAAGTTGTAATCTGCCTTGAGAAAGAATTATTATGAGAAAGGTGGGATATCAATGAATAAAATAATAATAAATAAAATCCCTTTAGCTCACTCCCCTGAATTATGGCTCCCAGGGTACCCTTGCTACGTACCCGTCTACACTAGAGAATTACACTTTAGTCTGGCTGAGAAGTCTAAATGCTGCTCCGTAAACTGCAAACCCCAGGATTCCACAGGCGGTTGAAAGTGGAATAAAAGCACTATAACAGTCTAGTGCGGAAAGGCCCTAAGACTGTTAAAACCTTGCACAAAGACACTTTAAAAAATAATAAGATTTAAGCTTGAAAGGTGAATTTTAAGCACGCTGGGGATGATTCAGAGGCCCACCTCTCCCAAATTTGTGATGCAACTTTGTGGGTGTTCCTTCCACTTGCAGGGCCGGCGTCAGGCAAACCGAGAGCAGACCAAGGAAAGGAACCGGGGAAAATGAGGAGTCTCTCATTATGCAATTGTATAAAAAATGGGGGAGTTATTTTACTATTAAATAAATTTAGTTTGTTTCGGGAGAATGGTAAACTTTGGTGCAATTCACTTCCGGTTTCTCAGGGGGAAAAAAAACCTTATGCCAAGATGCATCTGTCCTCCTCTCCATTCCCAAAGATGTCCCTAGCTGCTAATCCCAACAATTAACAAAAAACTCACAGGAGAAAACTAAAAGTTACAAACAAAAGTTAATTACTGGGTGCTTTTGTGTGTGTGTGTGTGTGTGTGTGTCATTTTCCCAGGGTTTTCTTAGGCAAGGAATCCTCCAAGGTGGTTTTGCCAGTTCCCTGCTCGGCCAGGCAAAAGCAGTGGGTGACTCCGGGCAAGTCACACTCTCTCA